>JAUMHQ010000078.1:9139775-9154165 GCA_032361165.1 Enteromius paludinosus | reverse complement strand
AATTGATCTTTACCTCACATCTATGCCATATGTACATGTACAAGCTACTACTACATATACTGTAAAACATTACTTTGCTGTAAAGCTGCTTTGCAATGATATGTATCGTGAAAAGAGCTATACAAATAAATTTGAATTGAACTGAATTAAATGTATAAATTATGTTTTTTATGCTACTGTTTTGAGAACATCATTACAGACCAGATAACAAGCTTTCTATCAATGTTACTGGAAGAACATTTGTTCATAACCTTGAACGAACCTTGCCACAATGTTAGCCAAAGTTCTGAGAATTAGCTGGGATATTGTTAACATGTCATCTGGAAAGAACAGATCACAAAATTATATGAAAGATTTCTTTATTTTACTACTTCAGCACATGAGTCAGTTAAACCAAAAGAGCATCCAACTTGTGCAGGAAGAAACCTGCTATCGAAATATAAGAAACTAGTCAAGCAAAATCTTTTTTCCACTTGAAAAGACAGAAACATGTTCGTCTATTTAACAACATGTTCTCTACATCAAATCAAACAAAGCTTAAATGTGATTACGCAAGATGAACATAAATCAAGAGTGGGAATATAATGAACACTGCTGATTCTTGTCAGATTCTGCTTTTGTGTCCAAACCCTTGATTGTTCAACACAGACGAAGCCTTGCTGAAATTGTGGGATTGTTTGGGGAGGAATAAAGAGTGTATTGAACACCGGCTAAGTGGAAGGTACCTACTAGTCTTTCGCAAGTGGTGATATAGCACATCTGAACACAAAACCAGAGTCACACAGGCTGATCAGCTCAATACAGATGCAGAAGTTGTGAGAGCTCAAACCAAAGACACACTATCTTTCCATTGTGTTATGGTATACAGTCCTAAAATATGTACAGGATGTCCTACCATTGTCTCCACTATGCAGCTATACACATACAACATGACAGTCCACTATATCGGTTTATTTTCACAGAGATTTTTAGTGTATTCTTATAAATATTATTTTGTTAAAAAACAAAAAAGGAGCATATGTATTTGTGGTCAGTGTGGATTTGAGAAATTTCCACCCCCATTTTCAATTGTTATACTTCAATGAAAGGTTAGGTTTTTGTGAATACTTTGAATTAAAGATCAGGATTAACAATGCAGATTTATTTTCACAGGGTTCTTTGTTCATATTTTCCAAGTATGTCAATAATTCTGGCCATAATTGTGTGCACACACACACATACACACATGTATATATGTGACTGTGGACCACAAAACCAGTCATAAATAGCACGGGTATTTTTGTAGCAATCACCAACAATACATTGCATGAGTCAAAATTATAGATTTTTCTTTTATGCCAAAAATCTTTATGGAAATATTTTTTGTGCATTTCCTACTGTAAATATATTATTAACTTCATTTTTGATCAGTAATATGCATTGCAGAACTTCATTTTAACAACTTTAAAAGGTGATATTTTTTTCCCAATATTTTGATTTTGTTTTTTTGCACCCTCAGATTCCCAATTTTCAAATAGTTGCATCTCAGCCAAATATTGTGCTATTCTAACAAGCTTATTTATCTACCTTTCAGATGTGTAAGTTTCAAAAAGATGACTCTTGTGACTGATCTATGTTTATATTTCTCACAGTCAAACAATTTTTGTGAGTGAGACATTGTTAAATAATGGTCACGAGGAAGGAGGAGCTTATTTGTGATGATTCAAATAATGTTTCATTTATGAATAATGCTGCAGTAATGGCATTATCTTTATGCAAAATATTACTTATTTCCTTTTAATGTCAGCTGAAATATGACTGTTCTTGACAAGTTTTGGGATTCACACAAATTAAGATATGAATACATCAATCAAAGTTATGAGCATAGATTAGCTGACCGTTTTGTTAATTAATTATTAAGGAAAGTAACCCTACCCTAAAGTGCTACCAAATCATTAATAACATTTAAATTAAACACCCTTATAAAAGAAAAACGCCTTAGCTGGTTTAGGATGGTCTCTCAGTCTGACAAAGTAAAAGAGTAACTAATATCAGTGAGTATGGAAATAAGGAGAGCATATGGTGTCCATTCACAGATTCGCGTGACAGATATTCCGGGGAAAGAGCACAAGAAAGGACTGCACATATCACTCACCTGTGGTTGAACAGTTCTTCGGTAACGTTACTACTGAGAAACTCCTTGTCTTTATTCCTATTTTTGGACCTCCAGGTCGGGAAGCGTTTCTTCTTCTTATGGCTGGGGCTGGTGGGCAGTGAGTCCGGGAACGATGTGACATCTCCAGGGCTCGAAGGTAAAGTCATAACCGAACCTCTGATACTCGTTTGGTCGTCTTCTGGTGAAGTGCCCCACTGACCCTCAGTCCTGTCAGCATCATTGCTTTCCTTATCGAAAGTCTTTGACTTTCCAAAGAGTTTTTTAATTTTAGACTTTGATATGCTCATGGCTGAGTCTTTAAGACATGTACGAAGATGAAGATTCCGATTACTACTCCGAAAGCGTCAAAACTGAAAGTGTGATATGCGCACGGTTTGTTTGGCGCGCGCTGGAGATGTGTTGTTATTCACGCGCTCCTGAAGCGCACAGGAGGTGTTTGGGCGGAGCGCGGCGACGCACACTTCACTTTGAACTTCTTGGACACTTTTCCCTTGTTTACGTCTTACTGACACAACAAAAGCTGGTCTGAGCTGTAAAACCTCAAAAATACATATATTGAAACTGTAATACACTTAGTTTCCTAGTTTGTTCTAGATGTTCTGTTGTTAATTTACAGTGCTTGTTTAATTAAATCCAGTCTCCAGTATAAGACAACCATTGTCATTTGCTTTGAACAGAAAAAGGGTTATAACGCCTCCTGGTGGTCATGCGTCAAGTGTCATACTACAATCACAGTGAAGCTTTAAAGAAATGTTTCAGATGTTTTTTTAAAAAAAATAGTTGAATTTAACATTAGTTCAGTATGACTGAACTATATAGTTCTATATAATTTATTAATATTAATGTTTATTTCATCATTCACTGATCCATTTTTCCCCCAATTAAAATGTATTTTATTGCCATTAGTTAATGCAATGTGAATTAGCCTGAACAACTGCATTTTTAATCAACTTACATTAATACAAATCATTGATTATTACATAAAAAACTAATGCTCATTGTTAGTTCATGTATTTATGTATTAACCAAAGTTCACAAATAAGTTTGTTGTAAAGCGTTACCAATGTTTTGAACAAAATATTTTCTTAAGAATATTTCTTAATTGGAAAACAACTGAAAGGTTTTACCGGTCTTCAATTTTGATTTTAATTTGGTTACTAAATTACATTATACAAGAAAGCATTGTTTTTTCCTATATAAAAAAAATTACAAAACCAAAAAAAAAAAACAGGAATGAATTTGATCAGTGTAGTGAAGGGGTATTAATTGATTTGTCTTAACTAGAATATTATAACAATGCTAGTTAGAAGCGGACCTTCTCATGTAACGCTCCATCCCTCACTAATGAATGGCTAAATAAAAGCTTTATACATTTATGTATTATATATTCATTCTGGAAAGGAAGGGTTTTGTATCAGTACTGCACGTGTGGTTATTATTGACATTCAAAAGGACTGACACAGGCATGCCAGGAAAAACAAAGAGAGGGGAGTTTTGAAGAAATCTGACTGTCAGAGTGTGAAAGTGACAATCCAGTAATTAGTGTAAAGCAATACAGATATTTTATACCAAAATAATTGATACTCCAAATTTGTCATAGCTGCCAGCAGTTTATTTAATGAGAGTGCGATGGCATATGGCAAACATGCAGTGTTTTTAGAGTTAATGTCAAACCTGTTCCTTGCACGCACATACACAGGTCCAGTCAGAAATCTACAAAGAGCAATTTAACATTCAGTTTCTCAGAGAGATACAGGCTGAATAGCACAGAGGGAGCATCTTTCTCTCTCAAAAAAAAAAAAAAAAAACACATGGTGCATTGCGGATTCCTTTAAATGCACAGAGCTGAAAAACAAAATTTAAAAAAGTGGCTCTGGTCCAACTTTCTAATAGCTAGCAAATGATCTCCTGGTCTGAACTCAAAGTGAACTGACTCATGGAATGAAAAAAAAAAAACATTTTCACTTAACCATCCAGTCCATTAATGGGTCAGGATAAACAGAGGAGAGGAAAAAGGAAACAAGCTCCTCTGCAACACAATCTTCCTGTTTTTGTTCCCACAGGGCAGCAACATATCCCTTCCAACAGCAGAGATGAGCCTCAATTTATTTTACTCTCACTTTGTCCCTCTTTCAATGTGTCTTTGTCCCTACATGTTGGATTTGAGTTTAATTCGATGCTTTAAATGTTCTCTTTTTTGCTACCTTGAGAAAACGTATAAGGCCAGAGGTGTCATTACAAGTCATTTTGCTACATTCACTTCAAGAATGTATACAATTACCATGTTCATTTTTGAAAACCAAAAACGAGATTCATAATTCTGCATCACAAAAAAAAAAAAAAAAAAGCATATGGCAACCAGTTTCCTTCATTTAGAAAGCTCCATTAACATCCAAATCAGAAACTACAATCTTACTTTCAATGTTATATCAACACAAAAAGCAATATTTCACTTTGAGCCTTTAAATCAAACTTAGTAAGGCTATAGAGCCATTTTTTCTGTCTATACAGTCATCCTTTTTTAAAAGCACCATATCTTAAAAACTCAGTTTCTTTAAATGAGTTGCTCCTTGTCTATTTAACCTATTATTTAAAATAAGAAAAACCCATTTTGCTACTTTTCAAATTAAGGACACTTCATGTGAAGTGCAAGTGACGTAGTTCTACCTCTAGAGCTACACAGGTGTTTCCCTTCGCGAGTTTAATGCCATGAAATGCAGTTATGACGGTGCAGCACTCTTTATGTTAAATAATGAATGTTGAGTGAATAAGGCAGATCTATAGAATCTCTTCATGTATCTATAGTTTCCACTAACAAGGTCTTAATAAAAAGGCCACCGGTGCTGCAAATTTACATGGTATGTACTGTGCTATTTTTTGCAAACAACTGATGACTAATGTGTATATGAACTTCATATTTAAGTGTCAGCTTTCTGACATCAACCTTAGTCAATATGCACTTCATTTTAAACTTCGATAAAGGATCTTTTGACTTCGGTGCTACACTGCTCTCTAAAACTCTCTGAAAATAAACACTGGAGCGTTCAATACTGTTCAAATGCGTTTAGATAGAAACAGCAAAAAAAAGGTTTCATAACGGTTCACTTTGCAAGCTTAGAAAAAGCTTTTTTCATATTTTAAATCCATAATAAAACAAAAGGCTGGTGAACCCACTCTTATTGCTTCATAGTGTGGGTGAGAGGAATAGATATGCGTGAGCCACATGGTCACACACTATCAGCCATTGATACACCGACAGTATCTGGCACTTCCTGCTTTAACACTTAAACTGAGACAAAAATAATAAAGTGTGAAAAAAGCTTTTCAGCCGCACTGAAAATTATAGATATGTCCTAAAGAGCTATAACGGGGGGGATCATGCATTGAGTATTTATTCTAAATAAAAGAGAAGGAAAAAAGGAGTCCGTAGCTTGTTTTTTCTCTCTCGTGTGATGGAAAATAAACAGTCCCAGAGCAGGAAGCGGAGTGGACGAGATTTTGAGCCATTATTTGACAAGCCGCTTTGCTACATCAGCATAGGCGATCTCGATCTCTTGATCACTGGGACATGTGTTGGTGAACTCCTCACGCTTGTAGGCATTGTTCAGGTACCTCCAGATGGCCGTCATGTCTTTAGGGATCTCAAAGCCTCTGTACTTCTTTGCGACCACCTGCAAGCCAAAGAAAAAATGTCAATAAATAAAATTCTTCCTGCTTAGTTTGTCATTTAATACTTTACATCATAATCATATTAAAATACTACTTGAAGCCCTAAATAATATTCTAAGTGTTCTCTTTAATCCAATCTGTATGGCTTGTTACCTTAACGATGTGGAGTTTGGGCAGCAGGTTGCAGTCAGCCAGGGTCATCTCTTCACCATCTAGGAACCTGCGCGTGGAGGCCTTCACTTCCTCCATGCTGTTGTGGTCGATCTCGTCCGGCAGAGGAGAGCACAGGTACTCATCCAACTTCTGCAAGGTCTTCAGCAGTCCCCTCTCCAAACCTGTGTCAAAACCGATTTAAGTGTTAGGTAGAACAAAAAAACTTGCATTATATTAATGTCAAATATGCGGTTTTCACATGTGTTTCGATTTGTAAGCGGTTCACAATTATTTTCCTGGCTCATTAATCATGTGAACTTAACAGCCCAAAGGATCCAGATTCACTTTTTTATCAATATGCAATAATATTCCCTCCAGCCACTTTAAAACCTTTCCTCCAATGTCTATTTTTATAAATCACAAAGACTGCTTAATTGGAAAGACAAGACAATATTTACAGTAAATTAACCAAATAACTTCATTTACTGACAGTGCATCAACTTCAAATTTTAGTGATATTGCTGAAACTAAATAAGAATCAGTCGCAGCTGGCTCCACTTTCCAATCATCTCGTTAGCCAATCCAGACCAAACATATCCACAATAAATACGCCCGTCTCCTTCCCTTCCGCATCTCTTTCTGGCATCCCTCCTTCTCCGCCTTGTCTCACGCCTTCCCACACAGGGTTTGAGCCGGCCTCCAAGCCCTACCCTCGCTAGGGTTCATGCCACTAGGGCTCGCTTATTAACCATTATGAGCAACTCATGAAATATAGTTTAATAATTAAAAATAAAACTGTACTATCAAATACACAGATGTAAAAAAAAAAAATGACTAGACAATTTTTTGGCAAAGTGGAAAAAATATTATAAAATAATGTCTTGTGCAATATAATATTATACAATAATCATAAAATATATAATTATGAAAATGATCATTATAAAATAATTTATAATTTACAAAAAAGCAAAGAAGAACTGATTATGGTTAAGAAATAATCTAACTTGCCCTCTAGAGGGAGAAAGTGCCAAAATGTAATTGCAGTGTTTGGTTGCACTTCTACTAAGCTGCCACATAAGGGCATAATCACGCTCCAGTGAAGGCAGATCCCTACCCTTCATTTCACTTAGTTTTAAACTTTCAAAAAGAAAACCATGCACTTAGGCATGCAAACTAAACTGCTAATGCAGGTTTTGCTCTCGGTAAAAGGTGGTATATCCTAGCCATTTCTGTACACAGCGCTGTCTGCTAGCCTTGAGACATTGTTGACAGACTCCAGCTGGAATGAAGAGGCTGTTATCACCCACAGTCAACATTTCACTAGGGTGGAGGCTCTTGAAGTTAGTTTATGTTCAGGGTCACTGCCAAACTCTTATTGAGCCGAGTCGTCTTTGAGATTGTGCGGCATTGCATCAAGGCAAATTCCTAGCGTGTTTATCATTTTGACAACAGTTCAACACCTTCTGATAAGAGAAGAGGTGCTCTTATTTCGGAAAATTAGTTTCAGGTAACAGTGTTTACAATGGAATTAGATCTAACTATCAAATTGTAGCCCTGCCTACAGCACTAAAACATGTAAATGAGACACTGGATCCAAACCCTGTGTTATCTAAACTAGAGACAGCACTGTTTACATACACAACGCCAGACATGGCAACCATAACCAGGTCTAATCTCTCAAACTATTAGCAATAAAAAGTGTTTGTACGGGTTAAACAGCTTATCAAATGTGTGATTATTCAACTGAGCAATATACATTCTGTCTTTTGATAGGAGGCAAAAGAGTGAAATTATTTTGGATACCCTCGTTGGCATCAGGTTTGGAATTCTTGATGAAGGCAGAGAACTTGGCAAATATATCCATCCCAGCAGTGTTGGATTCTGGGTGTCTGGCACCAAGTTTAGAGTACCTGAGTATACAAAACAAATATACGTCACATAAAACCTTCTGTTGTGGTGTTGATACACGCGTTCTCTTAAATCCACAAACACACTCTTTCACTAACTTTGGAGGACAGAGGACATCCTCTAGGAACTCTTCGATTTTGTTGACATCTGTCTTGACCTCTCCGTTAAACGTGATGAAGGGAGGATGGGTTCCTGGGGCCAGATTCTGCAGATCAGCTGGTTTTCTACCATGAAGAAACATAACTATAACATTAATGTATATAAATACTCCTCTGAATGAATTTGAAGTCTAAAAGCAGTAGCAAATGTTTTATTACGCAGCAATAACAGGCAGTTAGCAGGGAAGAGCCCAAAGGAATTTAATCGATTGTTTTTCTTTAGAATACAAGGTGATAAGATGCCCTCAGGGGCTGCACATTGTTGTACAATAAGGGGTTTTCCAGAGCACTGACAGCCCAACACGCACACACAAACACACACCAACACTCTTAACTTTTTAAAAAAACACAGGTAAACGCTAACCCTAACCCAAAAAGAGTATTTTACATAAATCAAAGTTCCTGGATGTTCACAAAGGGAGACTTTGAAAACTGAAAACACTTGAAGTTTCAGGAACAGAAAGGGCATATGTCCCATGAGGCCTTGAAGGCAGGAACACCCTGATCTTACCAACTTAAACAACAGGAAATGACCTCACACCTCTGGCATGAGTACAAGCAGCATCCCTTTTGGTGGCACGAGGGAAAGGTTAAGAGAGAGGAGAAAGTAACAGGCAGACAAGCAAGAAAGAACGAAAGCAGGAAAGAACGAAAAAGAAAAAGGAGTTACTGATGATGAAATAGTCACAGTTTGATTTCATTTTAGGGTCATAAACCTTGAGCTCAACAAGGTCTCTGTTACAGCCTCATAAAACACTGACGGAACATTTTGTATGGAAAGTCCGAAAAGAAAGAGGGAGAAAAACAGACTATAGGTGCTCTTTTCAAACAGTCATTTAAATCACACACACACGTTGGTTTTTGTGATTTATGGGGACTCCCCATAGGTGTAATGGTTTTTATACTGTACAAACTGTATGTGGTATTGCCCTATTGCCACCTAAACCTACCCCTTACAGGAAACTGTGTGCATTTTTCGATTTTCAAAAAAAACACCATTTAGTAGAATTTTTAAGCCTTTTGAATTACGGGGACACTGAAAATGTCCTCACAAATCACCTTCATAGTGTAATACCTATGTCATACCCATGTCATTATACAAATGTGTGTCCTCATAAACCACATAAACCCGGCCACATAAGACTAAAGTGAATATGTTTAAATATTTGAGCACATACAAAAACAAGATGAAGTATTCTACAAGTGTAAAACTTGGGTTAACTGTCTATATAACCTCATTTGAAGAAGCATTTAGGATTCACACACACAGCGTAGTGGATAATATATAATAGCAGGTTAAAGTCACAGCTAATATTAGATGGCGTAACCTCATTTTCAAAGTTCAAAATATTACCACGGATCATCAGTGGCTCACACCCAGCTGTAAAAATATAGTTTCACTGCTGCCTCACTGCCATGTGAGTGTCTTAAATTCCTCAGTGAAATACTTAAACATGCTTACACACACACACACACCACATCACAGACAACTGCGAATGCTGAGAAGACTGAGAAGGAAAATTAATACATGAGATGGGTAAAAATGAGAACGACCAACACACACTATTTTATGTACATTATGTATATATTGTTTTTCCAAACAAAGACAGTGCATATGTTTGTGGAAGTTTTGAATCAGATTTAAGTCACTTCTGGTGATATTTCTGCCAATAAAGCAAGAAGGTTCACACACACCTCTTAAGGTCCACAGTGGTGACATTGAAGACCACACCCTTCAGCCACAGGATCATGAAGAGACGCTGAGAAAATGGACAGTTGCCGATACTTTCTCCATCACTGCCCGCCTGAAAGAGAAAGAAAAATCTGTTATTCTGCCTTGAGAAATCTGTCATCATTCCAATGAGTTGCTCCACATCAGCTTTGGGAATAGCAGCAAACATTTTGCAATCACAGGGTTATTATCGTACATCACACCTAGAGTATGTACCAGATTATATTGCCAGAGAAACAACTATACCACATCAAGTAAGATAACTTGTGTCAGCTCCTCATTAATGAGATTTATTAGACTGGAAAATTAACTTTAACCCAGCTTCCAACACACAAACCAATATTGTGTTATTGCAAGCTGAACCCTGACTTGGCCCTAAATGGCCATTTCCTTTTTCCATAAATCTGTCATAAGAGACTGGACAGTGAAAGCTACAACACTGTACATTCATGAAAATGTACATACAAAGCATTTACATTTATTCAGTTGGTAACACCTTGTTTTAAGGACCAATTCCCACTACCAACGACTTGCTGAGTGCATTCATACATGAATATTTCTTTTGGGATATCAAGTGTATGTGTGAACATTTTTTCAAAAGACATGAATTCCACAGTGGAGATATCACCAAAGGAGCCCACCCTCTTCCTCCGCACCGCTCGGCTGAATACCAGCCTCAGTGTGAACTCCAACACACAACGGACCATCTCTCCATTAGCCCTCAACTAAGCTCCAGAAACAAGATGCTTATGACTCAGAGACTAAAGATGTCCATGTGTGCTTCAGACATTTATATTCAACTAATTATGCCAAGAGCTGACAGTGAGACTGACTGGACCTGACAGAAACCAGCGTTATGTATCAAAACCTAGAGAGCTGCCCCATAGGGAGCATTCTTGTATGCTCTTGTAAAATAAAAAGCTTTATGCTACCTTATGCTTACCTAAATTGCTTGTTTAGGCCAAACTACCATCACATACACAACCATTTAAAGGTTTTCCATTAGTAAAATGTTTATCAAGGCAACATTTAAAAAAAAAAAGATATATATATATATATACACTTATTAGAATTTTTTTTTTTTTAGGGAAACAGGGAATGCTTAATGGAACTGCATTATTTTTGTCAATGATCCCTAGATTAAAATCATCCGAGTAAAACTTAATGTGCATTTCATATAAAGTGTTAAAAATTTTTTATGAATATTTCTGAGGCAGCTTCCTATTTAAGCAGTACAGTACAGTACAGCACAGAGGCAGGTTTCGGAACAGAGCTTGGCAGAAAATATCAGTAAGACAACGATTAGATGAAAATCACCACCATTTATTGGATTAAACCCATTCTTCACCATTTAAGGAAGGCATTACACAAACATAAATGGTCTGTTCTGGATTCTAGCACATTCTCAGAGTTCAATAAACCTCACAGAGCAGCACTGGTATCTGAATCAGCTTTTTCCTTAGTGGTGTATTGTTGTATGCTCTCGTGTTATCTGGTTTCGCATGCTGAAAAGAATCCAGCAGCCCAATAAAGAACAGAAGACTTTGTTCTAGAGAGATTGCGTGCTCTCTCTCTCTTTCATTCTCACTCCATCTCTCTCCCATCCAGACACCCTGCTGGCATCTCTTGTTCATACACTTCTCTCTAGCTCTCCCCCTCTCTCTCTCCCTCTCTGTGGTGAACAAAAGTTTTACTTCTGTTCAGTGCTCACTGTAGCAGGTTGACTCCGGGTTCATTTTCAGTGGCTTCTCTTGTTAAAATGTGATGGTAAAGAAAGAATTTTTTGTCCCATTCACATACATCCATTCACTCCCATACTCAAAATAAAACCGGTGTCATTCTGGGAAAGAAAATGGGCATTGTTCAAGGAGTCAGAGATTTTACGGCTATAGAGGATTCAGTGGCTTCCAGTTCCTACCCAATGAAAGATGTTCACTGTAAGAGGGAATGGGAATATGAGTCTGCCTCATAGGGTTAGGACAACAGTTTCCATAGAGACACATGGATGTAGTGTCTGTCCTGTAGAGGTTAGTCTATTAGGGCTGACAATAGACCACACAAAAGAACCCATTACACAGAACTCACAGCCAAGAACAGTCAGAGTACAAAAAGATGGAGTTATGATGAAGAAAGACATTAAAGTCAAAGCTTCGTCACTTTGTGCTTCTGTCCGAGTCTGAAAATGTCTGTAGAAACGAAGTTCTGATTGAAATAAAATCTTTGTTTTTTTTTTTCATTTCTCATAATGCATATACGGTCAACTACACAGACAAAAATAAATTCTAAACTCCTTCAATACTGTTTGACAAGCAATACCTCATCAAAATCTGTAGTCCTGTTCTCTAGACAAAAGTTACCTTTGATAGGTTTGTATTTATACAGGCTACATATAAATATACACAGTACCCACACATATACTGTGCAAACACTAACTTATTTTAGACGTGATTAATTGCAATTAATTGACTTGACAGGTAAGTGACGATTTATTTCGTGCTTGCTGAATAAATAAATGTATAAAAAATAAGATTACTGCATTTATATATGCTGAGCACTGAAGTACTGATGCAATACAATGACGCTGGATTGTGAGGAAACCCAGAAAATGTGATGGGAAAACTGTTGACTCGAGCTTGAGTGATTCATTTTCTTCAGACATCAGAATCATAGGGTCTGTTAGTTTAAAGACGAAACAATTCAAATTTTAAGGAAGCCAAATAAATTGGACAAACTAGCAACAAATAGGTTAGTATTGGGACACTTTGTTTTATAGCTGCAGTGCCAGCAATAGCCTGCAGGTCGCTACAGCTGTGGATTCCCCAGGGTGTTTCTACTCATCTGCTCCATTCATCACATCAGAGAGCAAACAACTTCTCAAACAAAAGAGGTCTAATAAGAACACCAAGGGTTTATATCAATGAGGGATGCAGAGAGAAAAACGTCAGCCATTCAAGTCCCTGCAGAATTTTTATTTTAAAGAATCTGGATTTAATTATTCACTGGTTTTAATCCAACTCTAAGCCCCTTTGAATCAACACATCTTCATATATAGCAAAGCAACTAGACAAGACAATAGCAGCAGCAGGTGGGCTTTCATAAAATAGAGAGGATTCTCTCCTGTTTACACGTAAGCCCCCCTTCTGTCTGCATTTCTCGCCTTTTTGTTTTTTTATTCTTTCTCTTCTCTATCACCACCCCCCCCCCCCCGGTCAGGCCTCTGAGGATGGTGGGGAGGGGAGCAGAATATATTCCAGAAATGTCCGACATGGGGTGTTGAGTGAGGGTTTTGTTTAGGTTTTGCGACGTCGACTGAGGGCAAGCATTTCCTCTCAGACAGCTGCACACATGCCCAGGCTTACATTCAAACCCATTTGATAGGACTAAAATAACTCCCGTGACACAACACATCCCTCATAGGTCCAGACACTGGAACGTCTGTGCTACATGCTTTTATCGGCCAGTTTTGAACAGAACTGATGTTTTCCGCTTAATATCGGAAGGGCCCAAGTGACCTTTGAAAGATGACCTTAAAAATGAACAACAGCAGTGTGTTTGCATGTGTTTTTCATAGATGTTGCCCCATACAAATCTTTCCATTCAGAGAGGTCTCGCTCTCTCAGATCCATATGGATGACTCTCCAAACACAAACAGAGCCCTTTTGTTCAAACACCTCTTAAAAACACATTGGGTGCATCCAAAAGAAAAGAGGGGAAAAACAGATGGCAGTCTAAGGAAGTGAAAGACAGTCTGTGTACCTTATATGGCAACATCGAAACCTTACTCATGTTCCAAAAATATTACCAACCAAACACAATTTTAAGCCTGATATAAAAATGTTTACAATCCTTTTGAAAATGATTTGAAAATGTTTGGTTCATTACCAAAACTATTTTAAATAGACTGATTGTGTGAATTGGTTCTAAACACTGAATGTTTTGCATTACATTAGTGTCAGAAGTTCCTGCATATGATTCTTCGGATTAAATAAACATTTTAAACATGTATATTATTGAAATAAATTAGTTAGATCAAAATAACAGCATTTATTAAAATTAGATGTAACTTACTTAATAAACTGAATGCATCCAATTTTTCCAGAGATAATTAAAAATAATGTGTATTTAAAGTTGGGAAATATTGTTATACTATATTTTTAATCCCCATTTATAACAAATTTTTTAGAGCAAACAGACTTAATCAGGGTTTGTTTTCTTAAGTATCATTAAGGTTTCCAGAAAAATGTATACGCTTTCGGCTAAACTATGACACATTCTCTCTTTCCCAAGCTCAGGTGGATGCAAAGTGTTTTTACTCTGTGACACTGTCAGGGCCAGACAGACGAAGGATTTGAACGCCCAAAGGAGCGCACACAGCTACAGCTGTCCAGTGGAGACAGTGAGTCATGGTGCAGTAGCTGCTGAACATGGCTGCTGATCTGCGGTCTCTCTGAGTGATCTCATCTCTTCCAGCAAAGCTGTGAAGACGTCACAGAGGGCAACTCAATCTGAACGCACTAAGGTGGAGTCTCTCTCTCTCTCACACACACACACACACACATCAGCACAATCCGACACACATTTTCATGGCACAGCACCCACTCCAGCACTCTTGCAG
>JAUMHQ010000078.1:9104914-9138326 GCA_032361165.1 Enteromius paludinosus | reverse complement strand
TTAAAGGGATAGTTCACCCAAAAATGAAAAATTTATGTTTATTTACTTACCCCCATGGCATCCAAGATGTAGGTGACATCGCATATTTTTGCAGAAAAAAAAAAATATTTTTATACATTATATATATATACATATATATATTATATGTATATATATGTATAAAAATATTTTTTTTTTTTTGCAAAAATATTGAGCAGCATTTTCAACATAGATAATAATGTTTCCTACATACCAAATCTGCATATTAGAATGACTTCTGAATAACTAATATAATATAATATAATATAATATAATATAGTATATTTTTAGTGTGAAGTAAGTTTGGTTAAATTGCCCATCAGAAAATTATATCTATGCAAATATATATATATCCAGCTTTTAACTTTGAACTTTAAACATGTCTTTAAAACATGATAAAGAAAATCTGAAAGTATTTGAAAACACTTACAATAAGCAAAAGCAATTTAACAAGCAAAAGGAGGAGAGATATGTAGACATTAAAATAAATAGTCTTTAGTCCAGATTACCTCCTAAGTTTGTTCAAACATTCCCAGAACATTCCTCCTAACACAAAAGCAGACCCCAGACTGATGACTCACGGCCACGCTTCCAGACTGTCATTGGTCAACGCTCGCACACTCACATCAATGGACCCATGCAGAGTCTCGCCTGACCTACACTACTGGTTACACAATGTTGCACCAGCTGAATAAACAAGTGTTTTTCCAAACGAACAAAAACACGCAGGTCGCTTTGTGCCTGAGACGAGAGCCAATCGGCTGTGAGATCTGCCAAGACTAAACACATGCAGATCTACAGCAGAATCAAACCGAGACGAGCATATAGGTTAAGCAAACCACAGTAAAATCTCTGCTGCTACAAGAACCTGGCTAAATTTGCCTAAATTTTACTTTTAAAATAAAATTCAAATGCTGGCTATGCTACAGATGTCATCGTACAGTGACATTCAATGTCATGATGGCAATGGCACATCCGCATGATCCTATCACAGGAAATATAATGAATAAAACCCCCTAATGTGTAATGATCAGCAAGCATAAATGATCCCTAATATCTATTTATTTTCTCAAATAATATAGCTGACTATTTATGATTAATCCAGTTTTAAAAAAATGGGCAACACAAAGGAGTAGCACCCGACAAACTTTCCATCGGTTGGGAAATAAAAGACATGCCCGGACACAAAATCAATTTGAGAGGACACAATAGAATGAAACTTCACCACGATGGCTCACTATACTGAGACGACTGCAATGCTGCTTTCTGGTCAGATATGAGCCTTCCATGAACGCGACTGGCTGAAAGATGAAGAGAGAGGGGGAAGGAAGGGGGTGAAAGGGTTAGAGCATGCCTTTTGTCCTTCAGACTGTTCAGTAAGGACAGATCTCATGCAGTGAAGGCATTTGACTTTGTTGGGACTCCAGAAGCCAAGAATGTGTCCATGTCTGTCTTTTCTAATAATCCTGTATCACTGCGTGAACATGTAGGAACACAAACATCCTCCAATCTATAAACAAACACTGCCTTTTCTCCCAAATCATTTGATGCACTTAAATTTATGTAAGATCCCTATCTTGGCAGCTAAACACTGAATTGCATATTTAACACTCTGGAATTGGACTGTTAAAAAAAAAAAAAAAAAAAAAACCTTGACTGCTAGTTTGGGTTAAAAATGGAATCTGTTAGAGATGAAAGGACACTATGAGCCATGCCATAATCCTTCACAAACAAAACCTCCTCTCGAAGTGGGTGAGACATGTTGGGTTGGAGCCTATGAACTCCACATAAAATGTCAAAAAAATAAAACTAAATATTTGAAAGGTCAGCGTATTCCGTTTAATTATCAATACAGCAAACAGTTCCTCATAGAATACGAGAAAAGGCCAAAAGGCCAAACTATGGCCTTGAATTCATAAGCAGCGATTAAACTATAACTCTGCAGTGTACAATTACTAACATCAGCTTAAAACAAAAATCAAACCACAGACAAAACACTGAAGTCATCTGACTTTGCATGTGGTATAAACAATAATTAATCTAAAGAGCCAATCAAAGCAGAGCAAGGGTTACTGTGGTTGCATCATCAGCACCTGGGGACTGTGTAAAGCACCTGAGTGCCAGTGTCCTTCTGCAGAGTAAACATTATCACTGTTACATGGTGATCTGGCTTACTTTGAAGCACCAGATTTTAAATCCATGTTCACACTGAGGTAGAGGATCAGGTAGATCATGAATGATCTATACCAGGGGTAGGCAACGTCGGTTCTGGAGTGCTACTGTCCTGCAGAGTTTAGCTCCAACCCTAATCAAACGCACCTGAACAAGCCAAGTAAGGTCTACAGGATGACTAGGGCTCCAAGCAGGTGAGTGTTTTTTGAAGGTTGGAGCTAAACTCTGCAGGACATCGGCACTCCAGGACCGACTATGCCTACCCCTGATCTATACATTTAAAAAATAAACAAATTAAAATGATACTTGTCAATGCAAAACTCACACTGCTTGCAGTTACTGAGTGGTTGCTTACTTGGACATATCTGGTCAAGTCAGGTCTAAAAATATGAATCCATCCCACCATTAAAGGATCTTCTTGACCATTTTATAGGGTCGTCATACATGAAAATGGATATATCTGAAGTTTTTCATCCTACCCTACCTTTTGAATCAAAATACACAGACAAAGATCTAAACACACGGGACTTTTCCAACGTGAACACACAACGTGTGAAGAGCTGGTGCAAGACAAGAACGTGTGGTTAAAAAGTTTCAACATTTTTAGTTTCCTAAAATAACAAATCATTTCGCTAAATAAGAACCTTGGCTTATTCCTTAGCTTGGATCATGTAGGGCTCTTTAAAGCAATTGGCCACCACTAAAAACAGTTATATAGATAAAATTCCTAGAAAGTTTTCTCTGCGACTGAAAAAAAAAAAAAAAAAAGACACACATGAACATTTTGGATGACTTGGGTGAGCAAATTATAATACGTGAACTATCTTTCAATATCCAAATAGATATATTTTAAATAAATGTCCAAAATAACTACCACACTTCTAGATTCTGCCTTGAATGGAGGGGTTTCGGTGAAAAACCAAAATAAGCCTAACATCCGATAACCATGAGAACTGCAAATCCTTGCTCCGTCCAAGGCTTCATTACTGCTGCATCATACTCTAGAGAAGTCACATCAATTTAAGAGACATTGATCCCATTAAAGCTCTGAGGCTGATCTCTCAATCTCAAACCCATTAGAGCACACAGAGGATAAATAGCCAACTAAGAGAAACACAAATGCTTCTAAACCAGCAAGCACTGATCAGACTCAGCCCCACAAGACGTGTGACCCTTTTTGAAATGCACTGTACATCAACACATGCTGCAGTGTGCTTTACTGCGATCAAAGCAAAAATCTGAACGTCCACGTGGTGAAGACGGCCAGCAGGTGCGGCTGTACAGAAGGAGGGAGGAAGGGGAGATGACTGCATTATCAGCCGCCAGCAGGGGCAAGGTTTGCCTGGTTTCTATGGCAACAAAGGGGCTGGCCCTGCTGTGATGTTGTGCAGGAAGAAAAGGTGGAACAAAGATGCACATACATGCTGTTAATTATGAATGAGAGACATAAAACAACAGAAAGGGAGAAAGAGAGGTCAACATTATCTTTCTGCTGCAGGATGTGTGCACTTTCAAACATAAAATGTAACGCTCTTTACACAAGGTGCCATAGTAACTAAACGCACACAGTGTAAGTGTCACTGCAGCACATCTGATATCAGCAGACTCTTGAATGAGAGTGACCTGCGGTCTCTCTTCGTGCCATTTCCACATCAGCAAAAGAACTGTTTTACTGCTCATGCACTCATTTTTGATGATGATTCCCTATGTAATGAGCAGACAACACTGCTGTGTGGTCAAGTCGAATCTAAAAATATGACACCAACAATAAAAGACAATCATTTCCAGACCATCCCATTCAAAAAAAACTGCATCACATGAGTATCAGTATCACTGTGTATCAGTATCACTGACAACTACAGCATGTTAACACACAAATAAAGCACCTCATACAGTGTGACAACACAGCAAGACACCCCGCAAAATACTCTTCATATTAGCAATATGGACACTTAATTGTAAAGACCTCTGAAATATTGAAGAATATGCATTAACTAGAAGCCATCTAAATGTTAGTGTACCTATAAACATTGACTAATTGTAAGTGAACATATCCTTATATTTTATATTTATTTTTAACATTTAGACAAATCTTAAAAACGTACATATGCATTTTAAATTCAAAGAACTCATAGTTTGTTTAAGGGAAAAAAAATTGACATAAAATTAAGTTTAGTTAAAAATTTCAATATAATAACTTTTTTATTATTATTATTATTATTATTATTATTTTCAATGTCCCACCCAAACGTCAAATACAGTATGCAAAAATTAAAAATACAGTAAGGTGAATGCAATACAGTTAAGAAAACTGAACTCCTCAGATGTCGTGGGGTCTTTAACAATCAATCTGTTAGAAACCAAAGGCCATACTTAAAATATGAGTCTCTCGTAATGTTTTGTAGGGTCACTTCACAACTTCCAAAAAGAGCTGACCTATACATGTGCCTTCTTACGTGACAAACTGCTGTAATGTTCATTCAATTATTAATTACAGTCCATTTAATACAGCAGGGGCATCCTTTAATTAAAGCCTCGGGAATCGTATACGCCTGGGTCAGCGTTTTCACGTCTGAGATCCAAAGTCCTCTGAGCTTTAATGCACTAGCAGTTAAGTAACCATGCAGGTTAGAGAGCAGAGCATGTTGCACGCTTCCAAACAGATCTCAGTCTGCAAACATCCACTGCTGGGAGCCCCCTCCTTTTTCTGTAACTCCATCCCCTCCTCCACTTCCCTTCTCACCCTCCTTTCAGGAGTTTTCCCGCTCTGCCGGGCAGAAGGCCTTTGGAGGGAGAGAAAAGCAAAGGAAAGAAAGAGGACAGCAGGGTTCCAGCAGTGGAGAGGAATTCGAATAATTCCAGTTTGATTACTCAAAGATCCAAGGGAGGACCGGATTCTTTCGCTTCAGTTTATATTGGAAATGACGTAGAGTTTAAGCAAACCAACGAGAAATAGACCCCAACACGGTCTCTGGTTACAATAAACAAACCGATTCCTGTGTGGGGTTAAAATATAAAACTTTATGAAGGCAAAACAACGTTGCAGTAGATAAAGAAAACAAAAGGCAATTTCACCCATTCAAAGGGTATTAAATACAATGTCCTTTCTTACCAGATACAAGTCTGGCAGAGCACATGTGAGCTCTTTTTGGCTCTGTTCAATGCAAGTGGGTTACTCTGTATCCTGGACCGGACGGATTTCCTGCAGTCGGGATTGGGAACTGCAGATGTACATTGTTGTCGGTTTCCCATGCAAACCCGCGTGCTTTGTGCATTTGGCTGAGGGAGTGAACTCGTATCCCTGTATTTTGGTTGCATGTACTCATGGAAAGCTAAAAGAAGCAGTACCTAAACAGATATTGGGTGAAATTGAGAAAAGGCCTCCACCCATCTGACATAGTGTCATCATTCACTTACTGTAAAACACAATGGATGAATCCTATCTCTGACATTGTTTTAGACATATGTAGGCGTTTGCTTTGACTGTGAATCGTTTACTTATCAAGAGAAAACTGAATTATGACTCAAATTACAAAAGAAGATTATAGTTTGGGAGGTGTGGCGTGAACGTTTAGGACTGACAGACTCGGTCACCATTCACTTTTAGCACATTTTAAAACATATATAGAAAACATAAGATGACAGAGTCTCTTTAAAACATCAGTTGTATTCACAAACGAACGTTATTCGTAACGGTCGGTATGAGTAAATGATGATAAAATGTATATTTGAGGTGCGCTATCTCTTTAACACTTACTTCAACGATTGGAGTTTCTTAGACAGGATCTTACCTTCACAAAAAGCTCGATGACGGGTTCGTTATCCCCCTTTACACCGTTCTGAGGTACCGAGAGAGACATCCCCAACTTTTGGCTTTTGACTCGTTCGCAACAACAAACCTCTATTTCTTCCCCTTGGCACAAAAAAGTTTTCCTTTCACGCCTGCCTCTTTCTCGAACCGAGTTGCTCGAGCACAAATATTACTCTGCGCCTTTTCCAAGACCAAACGAAATGCAGAGAGTCGGTTAAAATAAAAAAAAAAGCCCTTTTCTTTCCACGAGGTCCCACTGCCTAGAAACACATCACTGAAAAACCCAGCCGAGTCCGCTATGTCTCCTCTGCTGCGCTCTCAGGATGGCGACGGAAAGGGGGAAAGCGACTGGAGTATTTAAGGCGGTGATGTCATGCGCAGACTGATCAGAACGGGCGCGAGCAGAGGACCATCCCGCGTGCAGCAGAAAGCAAACGCTTCCCGAAGTGTTTATATTCTGCTAGCTTGTATGGTAAAGTTATTTGACTTGCATTATTAGGACAATACGAGTCATTTTATACAGGTATGAAAAAGCCTGTTACAGCACAAGTCAATCGTTTCTATATTTACGCTGCATCTAATATGGTATGATCTGTAGCATTTTGTTGTTTGTTCTAAATTTTGAATTTAATGCAAGTTGATTTTTGCAATTAGATATTAGATTTATATTCTATATTCTATTAGGTTAATAGAAAGCTTTATTTTTAATAATTAAGTCTCAAATAATCCTCCTTACAATTAATTTGCTATTGAACATTATCAATTTACAATCTCAAATGGGGAACAATTTGCTGAACACTTGCAAGTGAACATCTCAATTACTCAAAGATCATTTCAGTTGTCGCCACCTACTGGTGTAAAGGTAACTTACAGAAAAGGAAACTAATGGGCTAGTGAACACACGATTAGTCACTGGTAGGATGAATCGAAACATTATTAGGTAAAATTGAGTTTAGATTTAGAAAAATGTATTGGTTGAAGGGTAAATATATATTTATGGTTAAACTCTTTTAATGAAACTTAGTACTTGTTTTTTTTTTTTTATTAAACTTGCTGTTTTCTAATTAAAACCCCACTAATATGGTGGATAAAGGCAGGATTTTAAAGAATTGTTCTATTAAGGTTATCAGTCAACAAAAAAAGTTTAACAAATCAAACATACATTGTGAGGGTAATTTGGTTAGCCATATTTGTACACTCATTTGGCCTCGTTTCCTTGTATAAGTATTCCTTTTAAGGTCTTTGTTATTTGCCATGATCTTCCAGCACACTGCACAGGGAAACACAGCTTATCCAGAAACCAAGCTCTCCCATCACTTAGTTTGACCTCTAGGGACAGCGATAAAGACAGACCTCATGTTTATCTCTTAAACACCTATGTATTCCCACAGCTGCCTGTGGCCAGTTAGGAAGCAGGTGGCACTATAAAATAACAAGCAGCGCATACGTATTGTTGCCTTGGGCTGTTTTTGCAGATCAGTCCTTGTTAACTGCACTAAACAAAGAACTCACTGAGCTTTCATTTGTGGCTCCTGAAGATTTGTCTCTAAGGGTTGCCAAGGTGACATCACAAGATAATATGTACAGCAGTTGATTTTCATGTCATCACCAGACCTGCAACACCACAGCCTTTCCATAGAACCTTCTAGAACAAAACAGCATTGTATGCATCGCAAACTCTGTCTCTTGATCCAATCATACCAATTGTGTTTCTCATTCAGCCACTTGTGTCGAAATATCAAATTGCAGATGTAAACTGCATTTTTAAGAAAATGATGAGACTTTTTTCTTCATTTTAATGTGACTTTATTCAAAGCCAGAAATTACTGCAGGGTTCAACAATTTCAAACACAACTTAGGTTACAAAAAAATATAAAGCAAAAAAAAAAAAAAAAAAAGAGAATCAAGGATGAAAACAGACTTCACTGATTTGTTCTCATGTGCACAGTAGAGCTTGAGCGCTGCCACAATGCTCAGGTAAACAGAGAGAGCAGCCTGCTGGATCAGCTTTTGGTTTATGGATCATGCACACAAGAGGACAAACAGGCTGGGGTCTGCCGTCCACGCAAACAAAACTCGTAAAAAGTCCTGCTAAGGTGAAGAGAGAATCCATAGGCTAACTTGTACATTATTAACTCAGAACCGCAAATAAGCTTTTCAATTTGTTTCATCATGACCATAAAAGCAACACAGGAATTAAGGGAGTGGGGGTTAGGGACTAAAAAAGGTTGATTTTTTTTTCTGGATAAAGTTGTCGACAGTATTTAAGGGTGGAAAGGAGGGCAGAATCTGATGAAGAAATTTCAGCTGCTCAATCATTTCCACATCATAAAACTCCTCAGCAATAAACATGCCAAAACAAACAAAAACAAAAAAATCCAAACAAAAGTCTAGGGTGAATTTTAACAATTTATACATTCTAAAGCTGAACCAACATCAAACATTTAAAATGCAAAGAGTGGAAGAGAAAGAGGGAAATGTGGGGTGTGGTGGATATTTCCTCAGGACTGAGATGATGGAGACATCTGGGCCTTCCTCATTGAGCGGAGAGCTTTCTCACGTAGTTGCTTCTCCAGATCATCCAAACTGTCTTCTACTTCACTCTCTGATTCCTTCAGGAAAGGTAGCATTAATTATGTCTGACTCAAGCATAATATTGTTTCACAATATATACATCATGTAAAATCTTCTCTCTAAGAGAGGTTCTCGTTGAAGTTGCAACCAAATGTTTCCAGTACATACAGACTTCCATTCAAACTTTTAGGGTAAGCAAGTAAAAAGTAAAAATGTGTAGTTTTATTCAGCAGGAATGCATTCAAATTGATTAAAAGTGACAGATTGCTGAAGCGTTTTTGCATCTATTTCAAATAAACGGAGTTTTTCAACATTGACTGGAAGTATTTCTTGACCAACATTGATTTCTGAATCATGCGACACTGAAAACTGAAGGCTCTAAAAATATTGCTTTGGCCCTAAAAGAATACATTACACAACAATATGTTTAGCAAGTAAACAAAGGCTTGGCGAGTATAACAGACTTAAAAACAAACCATAAAATATAAGAACAGTAGTGTATTAAAAGAATGTGGTATATGCAGAGATAACTTCTAGATCACTGGATAAACCAGACAATTTTATATTGATTGCTCATGCAGCTTTAAAAGTGTAACTTCACCTTTTTCTGATCAGAATCTGGCTCTGCTTCCTGTCCGTGTCCTACTGGTGCCCCTGCACTCTTTTCTTCTCCACTCTTTTCCTTTTTCTGTTTCTTATGCTTCTTGTGTTTCTTCTCTTTCTTGTGTTTCTTCTCTTTCTTCTTTTTCTTCTTCTTACTGCCTTCTGCATCTGAGTTCTGGAGAACCAAGAAAACATTTTGACTTGAAGCAAAAGCAGCACCATAAGCATCACATTGATTTTAAAACTTTTGACAGCAGATTTCCGAAATACTGCTGGTTCCATTAAAAAAATAAACAAATAAAGTCTAGGGTAGGGCAATATATAAATAGAACGATATATTATGCGCATCTCATCAGTAAAGACGGTTCTTTGATTAGCAGTAAATCTCCATCAGCTGTTTTTAAATGCAGCGCCAGCTTCTGAACAGAGCCGTAGATCACTGACAAGCTACGCGTTGAGTTTCACGGATGATTAGATGGCACAGCTTCTCAGTGATCTGCGGCTCTGTATAAGCTGGCGTTCCTTTTTGAAAACAGCTGACGGAGATTAACCGCTAATCAAAGAACCGGCTTTACTGACGAGATGTGCAAAATATATTGTTCGATATATATCTCCCAGCCCAAGCTTGGGCTGGTGTGTACATACCTTGTTAGGTGATGGGCTCGGGGAGACGCTGCTGTTCTTTTTGGCAGGTGGAGGTGGAGAACGGCTAGCAGAGCGAGAAGGTGAGACAGAAGCTGGCCGCTTGTGGGCCGTTGGAGCAGGAGGTGGAGAAGCAGATGGTGAACGTGAAACCTGCCTCCTTACTGGCTGGGGGCTCTGAGAACCTCTACAAATTGACAGGAATACATAGTCATTCAGAGATCGGCATGTTTGTTTTACACAAAACATAAGGGGAGCTATTGAAAAACATACCTCTGAGATTTGTGTGGCTCAGGTGTGCGGGACACCCTGCGAATGGGTCTGGTGCTGTGAGATGGGGACGTCTGACGTCTTTGTCTCTGTGGGGATGAACCAGAGGGGCCATATCGAGCCGGAGGACTGGAAGACACTCGAGTGCTGTGGGCAGGGGGAGAGGAGCGAGTATCTCTGCCCCGTTGGGCTGCAGGGGGACTTCTGCGGTGGCGGGGTGGGGGTGAAGCAGAAGAGGGTGGAGTACGTCTTTTTCCTGGACTGCTCCCACGACTCCGTTTCGGGGATCGAGAAGAGCGACGTTTGGCCACAGGAGAGGGCGAACCTCTACGCTTGGCCACAGGTGAAGGAGATCCTCTGCGTTTAGCAACAGGTGAGGGAGATGCTCTTCTTTTGGACACAGGTGAAGGAGACCCTCTACGTTTAGCAATGGGTGAGGGAGATGCTCTGCGCTTCGCGACAGGTGAAGGAGACGCTCTGCGTTTGGACACAGGTGAAGGAGACCCTCTACGCTTGGACAGCGGCGATGGAGATCCTCTGCGTTTTGAAACAGGGGAAGGAGAACCTCTACGTTTGGAAAGAGGTGAAGGTGATCCCCTACGCTTGGACACAGGGGATGGAGACCTTCTGCGCTTGGGAGGAGACCCTGAAGATCGTCTCTTTTGAGGTGGGGGAGGTGAGGGACTGTATCGGCGCTGAATTGGGGGAGTGAAGCGGCGGTGAGGTGGAGATGGAGATCTGAGACAGAAAGGACAGGAGAAAGGGATGAAGAATGAGTCCGTCAAAGAGTCTTCACAAACCAAAACAATAGAAACTTATTTGGACTATACCTGCGTCTTGGGGGAGGAGAGGGTGACCTGCGGCGGCGAACAGGAGAAGGTGAACGATGTCTGCGGCCAGCAGGTGATGGAGAACGTCTCTTTCTGAAAGTAGAGAGAAAATGACACTGAACTAAGTGTTCCAAAATAAAATTTTAAAAATTCAGTTAAGAGTAAACAACGCTATGGATTCTAGACAAATGTCTACACGTCAATCCAAACCCATATAAATTTGCTTCTTTTAAAACAAAATGTTTAACGAAACCAAAGCAAACCAATGAGGCTTGATCCCACATACGATGCAAGAATGTTTGTGAGGTTTGTGTGTGTCAAGCAAACCATGGATGGATTACTTTAACAATCTCTTTATAACTTGAATTTCAATTGAGGCACATTAATCTCTCAGGTTTTACTAAAAATATTTTTATTTGTGTTTTGTAAAATAAGTAACGCATTAGGGTGAGTAAAGCAAGTGTATAGCAAGAATTACAACTGCATAAAATGATGCAGTTTCCTGCCATTACTTTAATTTGTCCTTATGTTCAGTCTGAAAACTAACAAACATTGGCACCAAGTATGGGACCACAGGAATCAATTGCAAATAAAATCTCATTAAGTGAAATTTTTACCTTGGAGATGCATCTCTGTGCCTTCTCCGTGGTGATGCAGGTGAATGGCTCCGCCGCCGCCTGATTTCTCCATTCCTGGCACCTGCCCCCCTATTTTGCCTCCTCTGACCTTCATCTTCAGAGGAAGAAGATGAACCAGAGTCTGTAAGCAAACAAACCAACAAGGTTATCAGTACTAAAACATCTATTAGTATAAATCTCCTACAACCAACATGATTAATTGCAAGCACAGGTGTGAGAGGAAGAGAGAGAGAAGGGAAGTGAAGACAAACGATGGAGTGATGGAGCATTAAAAAAATGGTGGTAACCTGAAGAGGACTGCTGATTCTGTCTGCGATACTGACGTCGCTGCTGGACAGAATCTGCTGTTGACCCTTTGCCCACCTTCTCCTCCTCTGAAACGCAAAGCAGTGGAGTCCTTCAGTGCCCAAGAAGCCACGTGCCCACCATCACACACCCATGATGTGCAAAAACATACATCGACACACACACAAACCCATATCATGCACCCTCCCCTCATCTTTATTATGAACAGAAGAGACTCGTGAAACATGAGCTGCAGAATCTATGACATCAGTTCATCATGGTGTTTCAACAAGTCCTGCACGTGCAAACCTTTCTGATATGCTCACAAATTCATGTTAAAGAACCAAATCTCACCAGACTCTGATGCATCGGATCGCCTGGGTTTAGGAGAAGGAGAACGAGAGTTGTTTCTTGCACCAGGCCTGTGCTTCACAGCTGAAATTTCATATGCGTTACGGTCAGAATCATTTATTGGCTTAATATCCTACAAGCAACATAGAACTAAGGAACTATTTCTGATTTACACTAAACGTTAACCTTAATCTTCAGTAAATTAAAAAATATATATTTAAGGCATTTCAAATTGCAAACAACAAAACTTAGGATTTAACCTGAAGGGCTGGTGTCTAGTCCTGAAGGACTACGGCCTCGTCTTCTGGAAGGGCTGGGGGGGTCAGACCGACGGGGAAGTTTTCTGGGTGGTGTAGCTGACCCACGTTTCCCTGCTCTCTTATGGGGTGACCGAGAGGAGGAACTACCAGAGGAGGACCGGGAGCGAGAGCGCCGCCTATTGGACAAACAAGTTCAGGTAAACACCAAAGTTGACCTAACTTTTAGAAGTTTAGAAGTGCAGACAGACTGTATCTAGTAATAAAGTTGAGTAAAAACACAAGACATGAGACTTGACAGACATTTATAAAACCCGCATGTAATTGTCAATTTAATGCCTGCTAGCGGATTAAAATGTTTAATTTCTATTAAAAAAAAAAAAAAAAGAGACTGACCTGCGAACAGGTGAACGGCTACGTCTATGCCTAGAGGGTGGTCTCCGTCGAGGAGGGCTCCTACGTCTTGGAGAGATTCGCCTCCTGGGACTAGCTCTGCGACGAGGAGAGAACGACCTGGAGGCAAAGACATTAGCTTAAAGCCCAGTTCAATCACATTGACAGGTAAATAAAGGATCTACGATAAGAAAACACATGCCAGAGACTTACCTAGAGCGGGATCGAGGTCGTCTACGAGCACGAGGTGAACGAGAGCGAGAGCGATGACTTGGGCGATCTCTACGTCCATCTTTCTCTCTGTCCCGGTCTCTGGGTTTAGGTCTGTCTTCTGACTTGGACGTTTTATCTGGAGATGACTCTTTCACAGCCTCAGAAACAGAGTCTGGCTTCACTTCACCCACAAGATCACTGGCAGGTAGAAAGTGCAAAAAAAGTCAGTCTAATAATTAATCCTGCAGAAAGGCAATTTTATGCATTATTTTCAGTAAGATAAAACCACTCAATATGGAACTTTCATGAATTAACATTTCAGATTTATATGCAAAGCTTTTTTTGTCAAAACCTGAAGGACAATAGTGTTAGGATGTCAGTGCTATATAGGCCAAGTTTCCATAGTTACCTAGTAGAGGAAGCCTCCTGAATGAGCGGCTCTGGTTTGGAGCTCTCCGATTGGTCCGGTTCTTGCTTTGGTTCTTCTTTATGATTGGGCGGAGTGGGAGAAGGTGAGGCAGCCGGGCTCGGTTTACGGCGAGGAGATCGAGAGGGACTGGACTTACGGTCACGCTTCACAGGCGAGCGGGACTTCCTCCTGAAAACAAAAGTGGATCAAGAAAGACGAAAACAGTACAATATCATCAATTATTTACACTGACAAATTTGTTAATCCATCTATTAGTCACTATGAAAATAAAAGCTGACAATATTTCAATGTTTTTTTTTCATGTTTATTACAGATGATTTATCTGTGTGTTTTTTCTCATGTGCAAATTATTGGATTGTTGTCAATCCCAAATGTACAAAAAGCAAGGCCCAACTTACATATTTTTCCATTTTCAAAAATGTTCATGCTGACTAACAGCAAAAAGAAATTCAAAACCTACCTTTTAGGGCTTTTTGACTGAGCTCTTTCTTTGCTCTCCTTCTCCCTTTTATCTTCATCTACTTTTTTCAGAGAGGCAAGTTTCTCCTGCTCGATCTGAACATCAAAGAATAAAACATTTTATTTACAAACATTTTGTACTCACGCAATCATACAAACACAACCACAGTCCAACCAATAAAACGGTTATCATTATGCAAGTTTGCAACTTCTCTACGTCACCTGTCTCTGTTTGATCTCCTCTTTCTTCTGCTCCAGGAAAGCAGATGGGATACCAGCGATGTTCTCCTGGGCGCTTAGCAACAGTGGCCATAGGTCTTTCATGAACTCCCGAGCATTCTTCCCATTTAGAAAGCCAGTCAAATTAATCTGCATCATCTTCCCATCAGGATTCTGCAACACAAACACCAGGGAGGAAAAAAGAGGGGGGGGGGGAAACCAAGCAGTTAATACTGACACAAAAACAGAACGCTGAGCTCAAAGTCTATCTACACCTTCCCTTCCTGAAATTAAATAAACAGCTGCTTTTCAACAAGAGCCCAGTACCTGTGGGCCTCAAAAATGTCTCTAAAACCAACAGCCACAGCTGAAAGTTATTTTTACTGATAATGAACCAATTGTATAAAAGCAACAAAAACACTGCTAATATGAATAAACTGCCTTTGAGCATGCATTACATGTTTACAAGTTATCATCTGAACTGAGATGTACCCTCCCAGTTCACATCCCCTTCGTCAAAGGAGCAATAAGACCCTCCCCCACCACTAGGGCTGTCTCTTCCTGTGCAATATCAAACTCCTGAGAGATAGAAACATTACAGTCCACAAACAGAGTGCATCAAAACCCCACAAAGCAAGCACAGTCCAGTTGTCGTCAGTGTGAGTGGCGCAGGCTCTGTGGGCTGGGGGGGGGCGGAGAAAGGCGCTCCATTGGCTGGCCTCCGCCTCACTACTGCATCACACTCAATCACCTTGAGTTTAATGCTATATCATTTATCTAAATTGCAAGAGACGAACAAGCAATAATGAGTACACAAGGCATGGAAAACGCTTTTAAAAATTTTTTTACCTATGAGATCCATGTGCTAAGACAGGGGTGCTGCATCATGCTCCTGAAGATGTTCGTCACACCACAGTTTAGTCATAATAGGGTTAAGACCTAAATTTTGCAATAAAGCAGATCTCCAAGAGCAGGACTGAGCACCCAGTGCACTAAACTGATGAAAAACGAAGGCTTCTGGATCAATACAGGTAACCGTCCAATGACAGAATCTGTGAAATAACTTTTTAACGCTAACGACCCAAAATTATTATTAACTATTTAATATTTTCATTCACATGGACGCATTTAGACTGTGTGATTCTAAAGCATTTTTAATTTACACCGTTACTACAAATTACTAAGGAGTATGAACTACGTCAATTTTATTTCTATTTAATGTCTTTCAAGTTTGTTTCTATAACAATTTTCACAAATTTTAGATTTTAATAAACACTAGAACAGTGGTTCTCAACAAATTTGACTTTGTCCAATGAGATATTGTAATAATTATTGAACTTTTGAGGGCTTAATTATTCAATTAACTACACATAATTCATTTTGTGACTCTGTAAGACGCAAAACTTGTTTTTTCTTAAAAAAAAATATTTTTTGTAATTATTGAAACTTAGATTACTCCACAAATGCTGTCAAACGTGTCCTGTATGATCCTGAAGCATCTCTTTAAAATGTTGTATGGCTGTGCCATTACAAAAAACTGAAAGCACCTCTTTAGATCTTTAGAAGTGTTTAACAGGAGCAAATACCTCTCTGGAATCCAATCGAAAGCTTTCTGAAAATCAAATCTTTAGAGACTAACACATTGACTAATAACACAGAGCTTAGCTAAACAAATGAAAACGCTTTTTTTTTTTTGCGCAAATGCACAAACATACAAGAAACCAATGTATTGCTTTAAAACTGATAGCAGTGCTATTCACTGAGACTGAGAATAACACGTTTTGACTTACAAATATTTAAATAAAATAGGCATCTTACTACACCAATGTTGTACTGTGCTATTATCTCACATGCTATGTTATGTTTTTTTATTATTCTTTAATGGTTGTATTTAAAAAAAAATGGTAATCAGGCCTTTGTGTTTAAGATGTACTGCTAATCTGTGACTCTGAAACAGAAAGGCACAACGGATAAAGCTGAAATGACTATCACTGGCACAATGTCAAGCCCTGCTAATAACTCACCTCAAAAAATAAAGCTCATCATCAAGGGAGACTTGGATTCAGAGAGACTTTGGGCTCAGGTGAGATCTAATTAGGAGTTGGTGCTATACTTCAGATGCAAGGAATAAGATCCATATTGGTTCAGGCCTTTTAAATCATAAATCACATCAACATTAGAACATTGCTGTTCAGAAGGAACGGTGTCACAAATCATATCTTCAGAGAGAGAGAATATCATTTTTTACCCGCTTTTCGGTCTTTTTAAAACCAGACAGACACTTAAAGACTGTGATGTTTTCTGCTGTTACGTCTACGCATGGCAAATGTTTCAAATAACTGTCAGCAGTTATTCACTGAACTTCAAACCTTCTCTCATCCTCCCAAAAAACAAAACACATCTAATATATAACTGCAGCTTGTGTGAAACGACAACGGGAAGAGCAGAGCGGCCGTCTACCTTTTCCTCCAGCTGGTTGAAGACAAATTCAATGACGACATCATCCTCAAACCCAAGGATCTCCGTCACACGTTGGGTTATCCAGGGCTTCACCACTTCCAGGTTGACCTTGGTCATATCCACCTAAAAACGAATCAGAACCTTGAAATCAAGCAGGATTTTTCAAAGAGCTATATGCTGGTAACTTATAGGTCAACCTTAATTTGGTTATTTGAAAATTATTCGGTGCCACGTGCTCCTTCAAAAACTTCTTCACTGTCAATTTTGAGCAGTTTAATGCATCAGTTCGATATAAAAGCATTGGTTTATTTAAAAGAAAAAGAAAAACTATTATTGTGTGGTTGAACTTTCAATTGATTGTAAATCTAGGCAACCACAATACTCAACACTTTTTGGTCGCAGGATGTTATAAACACATTTGCAAAAAAAGAAAATAAACATGCATTTCCATATTTACTACCTTCTTCTCCAGACATTCTGCAAACTTGAGTTGCTTCAACAGCTTCTTGTGTTTGTTGCTGAAGCGGTTATCCTGCTCCGCACTGGTGCCCTGAAATAACAGAAATCCATTATTAAATCAACACATGATATAGAATATTCATATTGTCGGTATCTAAGCTGAATATACCATATTCAGTATGTAGGTGTGAAAATAAACGGGATTATTTCATCATTTAAGTAGGAAACACGCACGCATGCGATTACGCAGCTCGCTACGTTTAAGAACATGGCATTGGTCGGTCTGGGTTTCGGTTTCTGTGTGTATTTTCATTTAACTACGCCAACCAGAGCACCGCTGACTGTATAATGTTACAGTGGATTTTATCTGTAAGAATAAGTGCGACAATATGAAATTGACCGCGCTGGATTCCTTAAATCTGTTGTTCCTGTTTAATCTGTGGAGTATTTTCTGGTCCTCACACGCAGCCGCCATTACAGCCACACTCCAAATGAACACACCAAATACAGCCTTAAAACCACCAACTAATCACCCCGCTCACAAATAATGCATACAAAAAAACATATTCGACCATTATAGTACGAGAGATGTAAAGGAATATAAGACTTACGCGGAAAAACCCCGCGTCCATTTCTATCGTGTGTCAATATGGCACGATGTCCCACAGTCCACTGCGCCGGGACAGCTTTTACCTCACTTCCGGTGCCTGTTCAAATCTATTTAATACTACCGTGATCGGTTTTTGTTTTTATTTTTAATTTAGTGTCACACTATTTGATAACGTATTGAATTTTTAGTGAAAATTAAATGTTAAGCACACTTTTTATTTCGTGTTATTTTACAGTTTGTATGTGACTACTGCAGAGGTCACAATGAACAAAGACATACATCAACTGTTTGCTGTGTTAAAGCCATTTATTTGACATACACTGCAATTTTCCACCAGTTCTTAGTAAGATTATTTAACAACCTTTGAGATTAAATAATCTCTCAAAATTAAGGCAGTTTCAACTTTTAACACGGAAATCACACTTGCTTTTGGAAGATAGGTGAGTCGTTATTCTGTCTTAAAACTTAATTTTAATTTGTCTGAACTAGTCTATACAGAAGGCAGACTGTATAAGACTGTCAGGCGGGCCGAAGTAAAAGAGCACCCCCTTCACTATAGCAAGGCCGCTTTGGGTGTTTTATCCACTAGTTCTGCTCTTCTGAACCAAAAAAATAGTTTAAAAAACTCTTAACCATGTGTAATAATACATCAGCAATAGTGAGCGATTAGGTACTTCATTCACACCACGACACAATGCACCGTGAACCCAGAGCCCTTTAAAAAAAAAAAAAAAAAAGTCAATACAGACTATAGTGTTTTTAACAGATCCCAAAATTCAGGCAACTGTGCTGACAGCAGCTGGAACAAAGGCAGTTTTTTGATTCACACTAAAGGTAGTAGTGGTATAAGTATTTCTGCCCATGACTGTGTTCAAACCGAGACCCTTCTTCTTGTACATAATACATGGAGAGGTCTAGAGTGCAGAGTGAAGTGTCTTGTGTTCATTACCGTATTTATACAAATGGAGCATCTGTGGGTCAAAATTCAACCCCTCTCAAACAGCAGAATCTTAATTATAACATCAGATCATTGAAGTTTGGGCCAGCCAGAATTTTTCTCAGTGCTCAGATCTCTAATGTGAGCAATGATGTTGTTATTATTATTACACTGTATTCATCAGAATTTTGTTGTTTCCTTGTTTTTCCCATGACAACTTAAAAATCTGTGAGAACAGATTGCAGAGAAGAAAGACAGAGCCTCCTGAGTGATGAGAGATTGTGAGTTTTCTCTGTTGGTTAACATGTAACTGACAGAAAGTCCTGATCTAAAGAAACGGCTACCAAATGTGAGATAGCTGAGTTTGGAAATGTACTGGAAAGGTGCTGGTGATCTGTGTTTCAGTCCCTGAGAAGACCTGCTAGCTGACAAGTAGTCCTGCATTGGTTCTCTTTTCACGGATGGAGGCCAGCATGTCTGTGACCATCTCTGACAGGCCGTAGGCAGGCTTCCAGCCCCAGTCCTTACGTGCGTTAGAGTCATCAAACCGCACTGGCCAGCTGTCCGCTATAGAGTGAACAATACATTTTATGAAAATCCAGGAAGCTTTTCTTACAGACAAGAGACAGTGACCAACATAGATATCATTTCTACAATTACAAAAGACAATTAATATTAAAGGAATAATTCTCCCCCAAAATGTTAAAAATGTACTCATTCAAGAAGTAGATGAGTTTGTTTGTTTGATTTGGAGAAATGTAGCATTACATCACCTGCTTGGCAATGGTTCCACTACAGTGAATGGGTGCCGTCAGAATGAGTTCAAACTGTTCAAAGCATCAAAGTAATTCTAAAGTATTCCATGCAACTCCAGTACATCAATTATTGTCTTGTAAAGCAAAAAGCTGCATGTTTGTCAGAAACAACCCACAATACTGCTTTCTCCAGGGCAAATGTAATCTTGTTGGAATCAGAAAAGAAATATGCACAGATCAACACTGTCTACAAGCAAAAACAGTTCTAAACAAATATATTACTGAATTTTGATATGAGAGGACAAGAGGTGATAGACACTCATATTTTGTTCAGAAGCAGTGGTTAATACCTTATGATGGATAAGTTTCTTTGAAACACATAGTTTTTAACTGATGGACTGGAATGGTGTGGATTATTGTGGTGTTTTTCCAGCTGTATATACTTTCATTCTGACGGCACCTATTTACTAAAGAGGATCCAAAAATGAAGTACTTGTTATTAGATTAAATTACATTTTAAAATACTCAGAATCAGACAACAGTTACTTTTTATTAATTACATGAAGACATGTATATAATGGCAATCGTTTATTCATAAAGGTTTTGAAGATTTTAAAATAAATATTTTAATAATGAAGTATGACATTTGCATGTTCATTTAAATATTATTATTAACTTTAATTTAATCTTTTTATGGTTTAATGAATTATTAGCTTTCATTAAACTGATTAACCCCCTGCAGTTCCTTCACAAACCTTGATGTAATATAACATTTAAAGCACTTCATGTTGTTTATAACAGCAAATGGACTCTTACTCTATTTTAATAACAATTTGGTACAAGATTATTTAAATCAATGCGATAGGCCAGAAGTAATCTAAAAGTAATCTTATTACATTACTTAAAATGAGTAAAGTAATAGATTACGTACTAACTACTGTACTATTCATGTTATGGAATCAGGAACGGATTACAATTTCTACCCAACTCTGATGCTAAATCTCTCCAAATATGTTCCACTAAACAAACAAACTCATCTACATACATTCATTTAAATTCATAGCCAGAGGGGGGTACATTTTATTTCTTATTTTATTTTACATTTTATTCTTTTACCTAGTGAAAACAATTATTAGACTGTTTTAAAAGGTCATTTTCTCACTCACTGCTGTTCTTACCAATAGCCTGCCGGATAGTGTCAGGATTGTACGTGACCCTCAGATGGGGCAGGTGTTTGCGAATCTCTTCGGCAACCTCTTCAGGTGTAAAGCTCATGGCTGCAATGTTGTAAGTACGCAGGGAAAGCTGGCTTTCAGGGGCCTGCATGAACTCAATAGTGGCCCTGTGGCAGTCAGATATGTGCATCATGGGAAGCCGAGTGTTGGAGCGCAAGTAACATTCATGGTGGCCGGTGCTGAGGGCATCGTGAAATATCTGGACAGCGTAATCTGAGAAAAAGAGCACGTGTACAATTAGATAGGTCAGATAAAGTTTACTACAAGTAAATGACAAAGCTATGAATGAGTGGGTGAATGCAGGTGTCTTTATGCATGTCTAAAGATTCCTCAGTTAGTGAGGAAATGCAGAGTGACTGGTTACCAGTAGTGCCTCCTCCTGGCTTGGTGTGAGCAGAAACGACTCCCGGATATCGCAAGCACCGGAAATCCAGGCCATATTTATGGTGGAGATACTGATTCAATCAGAACACAATTATGATGTTGGCATTTTGTAATGACATTTCATGTAAGTGATAAATAGTTCACATTAAGCTTATGAAGAATTTTTAGACAAATTACTATTTTCAATGATTGTTAATACACATATAAATATATAGAGTTTTATGTATATATATATATATATGTATATATATACTGTAGATTTAGACATTCATAGTTTATGTGCCAAAAAACTGAAAATAATTATGTTGTAATCATGTTTTTATTGTGTTTTTTTGTGTTAGTTAGCTGTTTTCATTATTTATTTATAGTTAGTTATTTTTTGACCTAGGTAAATAACAACAACTGCAGTTTGATTGAGATTAATTGAAATGCAATATTATGACAATATTAAATAATCTTTTCTGTTATAATAGATTTTAAAATGCCATGAATCCATTAGTTACTTTTGTGATACCTCTATGGAAACCATAATTATTTACAAATATATTTATTAAACTATTATTTAAAAGTTTAGGTAAGTTTTTTTTAAAGGAAGTTTTAAAAAATAATGCTTTTAAATAAATGCTGTTCACTGTACTTTCTATTCGTCGAACAATTCGCCATTTTCACAAAAATGTAAAGCAGCAAAAACAAAATTTAAATATGCTTAAATTTTTAAGCATATAACTAACGTGTATGAATAATTTCCCCAAACTAACTAGAACATAAAAAACAAATCTTTACTTCCCCCATCAGCTCTGCATGGACTTTAGAAACCCCATAAATGGTGCGTGGTCTCTGGATACAGAGGTCAGGTGCTGGGTCACGGGGAGATGAAGGGCCGAATGCTCCGATGGTACTGGGTACAAACAGCCGCAAGCAGTTCTCCAGAGCCAGATCTAACACATTATGCAGACCTGAATAAAGAGGAGTGGGGAGGGGGGGAGAGAAGAGAAGATCGGGACAGGGGCAACAGGAGGAGGACAGAATGTGGGACGTCAGGGATAGGGGAAACCTTATGTTGTAAATTATAGTCATCAACACGTAAAACATGTGACTGAGTTTTCCCACCTGTAATATTGATGGTGCGGGCGAGAGCAACGTTTGCTTCCCCAATAGCACTGAGTAATGCACTGTAATGCACCAACCAGGTGATTCTGTTATTCACAACTAGCTCCCTCAGATTTTTATAGTCCAGCACATCAGCGTATACAAACGGACCTGTAAGGATGATCAGACACTGGAGGTTAAATAAGAGCTTTGCTCGTATAGGCTACTTCAGAATATGAATGAGGCTAAGTGATTTAAAATAAGGTTTAATTAATTAGGAACTAACAAATTGTACAATCTTTACACTGTGAATGTAAGTTAATACAAGTTAAGTACATTCTCAGAAATAAGAAAGGTACAAAAGCTGTCACAGGGGCAGTACCTTTTTTAAAAGGGACATGTTTGTACCTAAAGGATTCATTTTGGTACCTTAAAGGTACATATTAGTACTTGAAGTGTACATATTTGAACCTAATAGTTACAGAAGTGTACCTTATGAAAAGGTACCGCCCCAGTAACAGCTACAGTATGAGAGTCATTATGATTTTTTAGCCTCTTATGCTCACCAAGGCTAAAGCTGAATTTATTAGCAGCCATTACTAGCCATCTCAAGTGTCAAATTATCCTCCAGAAATGTTTTGATCAATTTAAAATATCCTTGCTCCATAAAAAATTATACAATTATACATATTTTAAAAAAAAGTAAAAAAAATTAATTAATTAATGAATGGTAGAGTATGCAGTAATTAATTGAATTAAGGTTTATAACATTTATAATAATGTTAACTTACTGTTACTGAAATTTAAATATTTTAGCCTTTTTATTTTTAAAAAGAAAACTTTAATAGCTAGTTTATGGCACCACACTTTCCATGTGGATATATATTATGCAACCACCAACCCATATCAGAGCTGTACATCTGTCTCAGTGTCAACATACCCATGTTATAAACTTCAGCGGGAGGCCTCCTAATGTCTGACAGGATGACGTTTTTTTTTCCATACTGATTCCTGATGTAAAAGGAATTAAATATGATTACAAATATACAACAAAATAAACAACTGAACGAGTTGAATGATATTTAGTTTTTTACAGTATTATAAAGAATCTACATCAGAAATGTAAAGGTTATATATGCAGAGGCAAATATCCAGTTTATGCAAAGATGTAAAAACTATGTTCTGGAGTCTGATTTCAAATTTCTTCCATGCAGCATATCTTTCAGCTGTTCACTAACCTCAGCATTTCAGCTAGTCCAACTCCAAGCTGTCCCAGGCCACCTTTAATAGAAGAACAACACTTTCAGCAATGAAAGAAGCTTAAACACACCACACCAGCAAACATTTTACAACCAGAACCTTCACCACTCACAATGCCCCAACCGAGCATCAAGTAAGCTGAAGGAAATCTAAATATAAATGAAAAATGTTACTGCATTATGTTTAAAATGAAAACGCATAAACTGTAGGTCAGGGGTACAGTAATCATGATAATCATAAATAATGTGTGATCAATTCCAGTAGATTTTATATTTCAGTGACTGTTAGACTGGTGCATGTGGGATGGTAAAAGAGTGCCCGTGCGAATGAAGTTGAGCGAAAAGCCCAAAAAATGGCAGTAACAGTTTCAAAAACAGGCCTAAGTAAATTGTAAATAAGCTTTTGTTATTGTCCAGACATTTTTCAACTCCACTTCGATTGACAGTCCATTTACTCACTCTGTTGCACAAGCATAAAACAGCCTCGCGCTCCATTGTGCGCACGCGGAGCGCTTTTAACACTGTTTATTCCCGACCTATTGTCCTGCCTATCAATAGGATTGTCTTTTACGAGGCTCGAAAAACAAACATAGAAGACATGATGCATCTAATACTATTCCCACCAAAACATGACAGGTTGTCACACTTTAAGCAGCTGGGAAACAGATGGCACCTGTGATGAGGACTCGAGGACTGTCCGGAGGAGGCTCGGAGGACTCGTCGATCTGGCGCGGCGATAAACTCATGCTGCGAACCGACCAACCTTTACACAACGAACGGACACACAACCGGACACCTGACAGCATCTGTCAGATAAAAAAAACATATCGGTTTACCGAACGAAGGTTTCTGAAAGAACAACATCCAACATTTTTTTTCTTTCTTTTGTTTACGCTAAACTGACGACCAAGTCGTGTTTTACCATTAAAGTGAGCACGAACAGTACGTAAATCGGTAACGTTAGTTAAAGAAAAAGCACGTTATCTCACCTTGAGCGTAGGCTATAAAAACTTGAAATCCGTGAAGATGTGAAACACGTGTCTTGCAGCAAAATCACAACATTGCTGTTATGTATCCGTTGTTGGAAAATTAAAGTAAATAGTGCTGATAAGAGGGATTTTCATGGTATTTAACTGTTAGAATTAAGAGATTACAGTCCGATTGGTCGCCAGAGGAGCGCATCGAATGACTATTGGATAAACAACCTGCCGGAGCAGAGAATACTGGGAAATGTAGTTTTATCTGTATACAGTCGCGTGATAGTGATTGTGGTGTCTATTAGCGCTACAAGAGGGCAAACTTGCTGACGGACTGCCCACTCCGGATTTATATTGTGTGGGTGAGTTTAGCTGAGCTGGGGCTTTGCCCTGACGACTTCATTGGCCAGTCAAATGTTATTGTTTGTTTGTGCGCGCTCCCAGATTACCGTAACCAAGTTTTATAGTGAAATATTTAGTATTTTATTATAGTGTCAAACATGTAAAATAATAAGACAGGATAGGATGTGATAGAATTTCTGAATAGGAAATTTATGGTTGTAAAATAAATATGAATTCTAATTTTAAATCAGGATTAAACAGGCCTACAACACTTCTTAGACACTTTTTACTTATACAATTCACTACTGTATAAATGGTTACAGATTTAAAACAAAGGAATTCACTACTTGGTCATTTTGACCACACGTTTTGGATGGCTGTTTCTGTATAATTGGTAACATTATTTTGTTGTGCCCCAGTAAATTTTTGACTCTGCACAGACACATCATGCAAGCAAGGATTATGCACGGTTGTACATCAAAGGGGTTTATTTCCTGAGTTTATTGTACATAATCCAGTTTAAAGGCTACCTTACAAATAAATAAATATATGGATATGAAATATTGATTTGAGTTTAAATCATCTGTTTTCTATCATGACAAGATGGTTCACGCATAAAATGAAAATTTGGTTATAACAGAATTGTGTTATGTTACTTCCTGTAACACTAAATCTTGCAATTAACCAATCAGAATCAAGTATTTCAGAGAGCTGTGCAATAATGAATTATTAACAAACTGCAAATTCTGTTTGTAACTTCTCAATCATGCTGAAACCAGCTTCTGGTAGGTCCTAAAACTTCTCACAATCACTCTATTTAACATTCAACATGCAACAGTTTACCGTAAAACATCACGGCTGACGCGGTCTCATATAGTAAAAGTAAATTCAAACAACAAACTACTCAAACACAATACAACAAACCCACATTTTCCCCTATTTGGTACTGTTAACTGTTTAGGATTTTGATTGAAGGTCAGACAGAAGGCCATAATGCCAGTTTGTCAGATTATTACTCAGTGATGGCTTTCATAAACCTTTTAAATGTCGCTATATCTGACTGGGAGTGATACTAAGTTCTTGCACAGTAGTAACAGGCTCTACAACAATATCCTTATGATCATGAGGTCACAAGATAGTCAGCTCATCCATGAGGTTCTCAAACGGGGTCAAGGAGTCACAGTGTGTACTAAGCGTGTTATTGGTCCGGTTGGGTCCAGCTCGCTCACGGTGCTCTTTCACAATGCTCCACACCTCTTCTCGAGTTTCCTCCATATTCTGAGCATACTCAGTCCATCTGAGGAACATCCCTACCCAAACATGCAAGGATAATGAGGACATTAGGTATGGAAGTATATGTTTTGTTCTATTGCTCTAAATCAGTGGGACTTACTTTACATACCAATAATACCAAGATATATCAATAATTTATTATCTTACATTTCTAATTTGCACTCATTTTATCACATTGCAACAGTAACTCACCTGTCCATAGCTGTAAGGACTGAGGATGCACTGAGGGCCAGATGGCCAAATCAGTGGGTTCATACAGCGGGTTGAGGTACTGCTTTTCAATATCAGGCTTTAGCAGGGACTGAAACAAACAGTGTGTGTTCTCCTTCACCCCTGCAGCACATCTAGCTCAGGCAAAAATAAATAAATATATCATTTGTATACTTTTTTTAAATATACCCTCTATGTGAAATTCAGGCTAAAGTCTTTAAATCTAATTTTAAGTTTGATTTCAAACATTAATTTCAAATCATCAAAGTGTATAATGAGTGTCATATATGGGTAATTTGTGCCCACCTCTCCTGCTCGCTGTTACACAGAAAGGTTCCATAGTCAGAAGCATAAACCTCTTGTGCCAGTCGGAGCAGCAGGGCCTCACTAAACTCCAGCGCCAGAGGAAACTGCCGCCACACCTGCCACACACAGTCAAGCAGCAGCAGGAAGGACGGGCACTCCTGCTTTAGACGGGCATGAGAGTACGCCGAATGAGCACAACGCTGCTGGAATGGGTGTCCAGCCTGAGAAACAATCATGCAACTCATTAACTATCTCACAAACAGACCCGAGGCTGTTATTAGGTATAGTAGTTTAGCAACCCAGTTCCTTTTAGTTGTGAAGCATTCATAAGCTTTAGCAAAATTCACCACACACACACCTAATTGGACATTATGTCACCCGAACACACATTCACCTGTATCCATTCCCTCTCCAGGAGGCAGAGGAAGCCAGTGATGGTTCTAGAGGCAGGGTCTAAGATAAGCTGAGCCAATGAGCTCACCAGCAGCGTGTTGTCTGTCCCTTCTGAGCCATGCACAAGCACAGAGTGACCATCCCTGCAAAAGTAAGAAGTCTATAAATAAGAAGCATCCTTCAAAAACATGAAAAATACATCCCCAAGCCACGTGTAAGCACAGGGAGAAATAAAAGACTAAAGCAGTGCATCTTAGAACTTATATTTGCATCTCAGTTTCCCCAAAAATATTAATCAGCACAACGGTTCTCAATGTTGATAATAATAAGAAATGCTTCTTTAGCAGATAGTAGCCATATTACATTGATTTCTGAAAATTCAGCTAAATGTAAAATTAAGGTATAAGGCATTTAAGAAACTGACATAAAAAGCATTTTTATGTCATAACATTTTATTCATAACATATTGATCTGACATATTGGTCACACAAAGCAATGAACAAAATAATAGAACAGAGAATGCAAATAACAAACCATAATTAAAGTGCAATACAGATTTGCCATTAATGTTTCATTAGAAATTATTTCCTATTTAAGCCTTCTTGTCATATTCTGATTCACTACAGAAAGCCTACACTAATTGAATAAAACAACAATTTTATGCATGAACCACAGATGGTGACAGACAGGCCATTTTAATGGTGCACCTTTAAAAGACCAAAGTAAAAGATCTTCCCACCTCTCCACACACTCTACCACCAGGCCTGCAGTGGACAGCGCACTTTGAACATGAGAAAGCCATTTGGAGTTCTCCAGTTTACTGAGCCAGCGGTCCATGCTGTGTGATGGGTCACTGCATGCTTCCACCAGCTTAATAAGACTCTCCTGCACAACTTTACCTCTGTAAACGACACAGTGGCATGCAAAATCATAGCTATATGCCTTTCAATGGCAGATGGGTCACATACTGTATTTTCAGATTATTATTAAAATGACTAAGTTCCTTCTCACCTTTCATGGTGTCTATGGATTCTTTTGCAGTGGCTATAACAGGATTTAGACTCAAAACCTCCTCCTGTCATTCGGGCCTGCTGGGCTTGCTGAGCCGAACGCAGATCAATGATGTAACCCAACTCTGACCCATCAATCACGGCCTGGAGAAGGACCTCATCCTCCTTACATCTCTTCTTATTGGCTCCTGTCAAAGGCTGGCTGCTTCGCATGATCACCTATGGATACAAATAACTTTTGCTTTGATGTGTATCATGCATTTTTTTTCTTATAATGAGAAATGTAGTTCTTGTACCTGTGTATGGTAACATACACGCATATATTTGATGTTTGAAAACATCCTATACTCACCATTCCATTCCTATGGTGACAATAAGAGAGCACAGGAAATCTGCCGCCCTGTCTGAACCTGGCTGAGCGGATCAGCTTGTCATCATCCACCTCACGAGGCACAATGACCGCAGATGGATACGATGGGCATACAGAGTAATCTGAGTTTACTTTACTGACTCTCCACCTGTCCCACTGCTCACACACACATAATAACATTTACAAATATGAACATGTATACACTTATACATAAAGTTATAAATATACATGACAATTAATTAATAAAATTAGAAAAACTAGTCAAGAAAACTAAATTAAACCTAAACAGTAATCTTTAACTATTCAAAATACCACAAAGCACACAAGAAACTATTAAAAATAAGTAACTTTCTATAAGATAGACACTATAAAACGATAGAACAAAATTACAAAAACACTACAATTATGATACAAATATTATGTTGTGCCATAGACAGGACTTTACTGGTTAGAGATACACATCTATAATTATGGGGAAAAAAAGAGAGGTTGTGAAAGAGCTGCTAGATGACAATGGGTGATAATTATGTTACGTTATGGTGAGAATTTTTTTTAAAATAGCAAAGAAAGTAGACAAAAAAAACTGCATACGTGTGAAAAACTAGTAACAGAGAAAGAATAGAGATCAGAGAGCTTTATTTCCAGTGCATTTAAGTGTTGCACATATCTCACAACTGCTTTTAGTTTCCTGTGGCAAACAAAGTGCTTCCTGTTTGTCTTTCTTTCAGGAAATGAAACAATAGGTTATATTAGGTAACATTTGACCTTGAAGACATATTTCTTCAGCATTGTTTGCATGTCTTTGGCCTTGTGTGTGGTAAGCAAGATAAACACAGAATGACAGTAACTGAAGGAAAGGGAAGTGAAAGTGAAAGAAAGAAAATATTGTTAAAAAGTGTGTTGCTCACCAGCCTTTCTGTTTGTTTGTAATATTGCTCTGTCGAGCATAGGCCCCATGGGCCGTGCAGAGTAAGGTGTGACGGTCTGTAGAAGAAGGGATACATCTCTGTCACAGTTTCCAGAGACGAAAGAGCCTACAGAGACATGAGACGATATCAGTGTACTCTCACTCACAGCTGAGAACATTTGTTCTTAGAGTAAAGATTGGCTTTAGAAAACATGCTTAAAATCATCTTTAATGACAATCTGTAATCACCCGTAGTATTCAGGATTTCCCAGGCTATTGATAGAGGGAGATTTTTAACAGGTTGTTTTTTTTATTTATTTTTTTTGGCTAATATTGGATATTGAAGTGTGCACAGTATCTTCCATTTATTTTAAGATTTAGATAAAAACCTTTGCCATAATCTAACGCTCATTTAAAGTAAATCATTAAAAACGAATATACTAGTGATAACTATAACTATATTTAGTACCTCTATGGAACTGGCTATGTTCAGACATTCCTCCATTCCAGGAATTTCCAACTGAAGAACCAGCAGGTCCTTACATTTAATGGTTATAGTACCAGAGGATCCCACAGCCCTGCATTAGACACATACAAACACCCCCACACATGTTTAAGTACATTCCTTCATGTTTTCTCACACACTGGAATTCTATGCAATCATCTCCATTGGGGTCTCAGACGAGACGGAAGCAGGAAGCAAAAACAAGTCATGAGTGTAAAGCTAGCAGAGAGACAATGAGATAAGTTGCAGAGATGCGGCCGAGCTCTAAATTTTACTTTAATAGAACACACGTTTCTCTTTTTGTCTCTCCATAATTGGATGTTAGATTACAAACACATACATATACCACGTCATACCACTGTTACTTTGCATGTTTAAAAAACGCAAAAAAGCACGTGAGACAGATAAGATATGTTGTGTAAATGCACATTGCAAAGCACGACTATCTTGCAAAATACTCTCTGCCATAAGCTCAGAAGATGTTGCCAGCACAGCTCATTTTGAAAGATGCCTTCTTATTCTGACACAACATGTTGCCTGCCACCATTTCTCTCCTCATTTTTATCATTACTGTATAAATTAGCAGACTCCAGATCAGAATAAAATGACAGTTTCAATGAGCAACAAAAGTCAAACATCTGGCCTGCTTTAGAAGTGTACCTGGGGTATCCGAAAAGATTCTCGACACTGACATGCAGGGAAAGTGATTTTAGAGAAAGAGAGAATTTGTTTATTATTACAGAAGCAGGTCACTTCAGGGATCAAACGCATTCACAATTGTGACCCAATAAGATTCAAAAACAGAGGTCTTAATGAATAAGAATACAATGCACTTACAATGCATCTAAATTCATGTTTCAGCAGTGATCAACAATTTACAATTCTCTTCTGAAACAAATGTACTTGATGCGGTAAAATCTAAATTTATAGATTTTCTTCGAATCACAAATAACACCACTGAATCAAATTTGGTCACAGATACAAATAGACCTGTAGAGCAATAGCTAATTGTAAAATATTTCAAATGTAACTTGATTTAATGCTGCAAGACCATCTTAAGCCAGGTTTATTTATTTATATTTTTTATCAGCAGGCTAGTTTAACAGCACACATATACATTGGTCAAATCTGGACTCCAGCTGATGAGAAAAGCTGTCTCTCTACCTTTTCTCAATGGCATCAATGTTCTTGAGGAGAATGAGAAGTTGCCAGGAAGCTTCATCCTTTCTGTTTGAGAACAGAAGGTGGTGGCTGGTAACGCACAGGGTTCCTCTGAGAGCTGGATGGAAAGGTCTTCTCAGGGTAACATCTTCGACATTAGCGGTCTTGATGTGCTCCGACAACTCCATTTCTCTGCGACAACAACCACCATCTGGTACTTCTCACGCTGAGTTTAGAGAGCTGGTGGGCGAGCCACACGCGTCTCTGTCCTCCGCTAATCCTCTACAAAACTGTGCAACACCCTAACAAGCTAATTTAGCTTATTATAAAACTCACCGGTATCTGGCAAATAAAAAAAGCGACTGTGCGCGAGCGAAGGGAGGTGTGTCAGCTCGTGCGACTCGTAAGCATTTTGTTAGCTTCTTTATACTTTCGTTTCCGTTCACCCAACTGAAGTCCCAGCCCTCTTCTCTTTTTTTCTGATGTTTGTGTTTATTGTTGTCGCTTTATTTTCTGTTTTTTTTCTATCTATGCTATGTCACACCATAGGACAAAATATTTAATTAAAATGAACTGGAATGCACAATGAAAAACACGATTTATGGAAATATTTAGAAACTGATTTATCTATAGATACAATGGGTACGGAAAGTATTCAGACCCCCTTAAATGTTTCACTCTTTGTTATGTTGCAGCCATTTGCTAAAATCATTTTAGTTGTTTTTTTCCTCATTAATGTACACACAGCACCCCATATTGACAGAAAAACACAGAATTTTTGACATTTTTGCAGATTTATTAAAAAAGAAATATCACATGGTCCTAAGTATTCAGACACTCATATATTTAATCAGGTGCTGTCCATTTCTTTTGATCATCCTTGAGATGGTTCTACACCTTCATTTGATTCCAGCTGTGTTTGATTGTACTGATTGGACTTGATTAGGAAAGCCACACATCTGTCTATAGACCTTACAGCTGACAATACATGTCAGAACAAATTAAGATCATGAGGTCCAAGGAACTGCCTGAAGAGTTCAGAGACAGAATTGTGGCGAGGCACAGATCTGGACAAGGTTACAAAAAATTTCTTCTGCACTTAAGGTTCCTAAGGGCACAGTGGCCTCCATAATCCTTAAATGGAAGACGTTTGGGACGACCAGAACCCTTCCTAGAGCTGGCCGTCCAGCCAAACTGAGCTATCGTGGGAGAAGAGCCTTGGTGAGAGAGGTAAAGAAGAACCCAAAGATCACTATGGCTGAGTTCCAGAGATGCAGTCGGGAGATATGAGAAAGTTGTAGAAAGTCCACCTGGAGTTTGCAAAAAAAAATACCTGAAGGACTCCAAGATGTTAAAAAATAAGATTCTCTGGTCTGATGAGACCAATATAGAACTTTTTGGCCTTAATTCTAAGCAGTATGTGTGGAGAAAACCAGGCACTGCTCATCACCTGTCCAATACAGTCCCGACAGTGAAGCATGGTGGTGGCAGCATCATGCTGTGGGGGTGTTTTTCAGCTGCAGGGACAGGACGACTGGTTGCAATCGAGGAAAAGATGAATGCGGTCAAGTACAAGGATATCATGGACCAAAACCTTTTCCAGAGTGCTCAAGACCTCAGACTGGACCGAAGGTTTACCTTCCAACAAGACAATGACACTAAGAACACAGATAAAATAAAGAAGGAGTGGCTTCACAACAACTCTGTGACTGTTCTTGAAAGGCCCAGCCAGAGCCCTGACTTAAACCCAATTGAGCATCTCTGGAGAGACCTAAAAATGGTTGTCCACCAGCGTTTGCCATCCAACCTGACAGAACTGGAGAGGATCTTCAAAAATCCAGGGGGTCTGAATACTTTCCGTACCCACTGTATATATAAATTCTGTAGAATGACAAAAAACTATTATTATTATTATTATATTATTTATTATATGCTTTTATAAGTATTACACAATTTTTTACACAATTAGAATAGAATAGAATAGAATAGATAAGAATAGCTTTTATTGTCATTGTACAATGAGTATTTGTTTCTGTTTACCCTACAAGAATGTACACTTAACAATGAATGAATCAATGATACAGAAGTAAACAGCGCTAATGCAAACAGGTGTATATTTGTCAGTGCAAAAGTATTAGACATGTATTCCAAATGTGCAAAATAGATATAGTGCAAATGTAACAAATATGTAGGCTACTGAAGTAAATTAAATATTAATAAATACAATAGAATTAAGGGTTATATATATTAAGGGTTATATATATATATATATATATAATATATATGCACATATTACACAGCTACAACAGTAGCTATAAGAGTATTAGTGTTTAGTCCTTGGTATTCCAACTCTAAGTTGTGATGAATGAAATGCCTTCTGATTAGCTGGAGTTAAATTTTAAGATGTGGATAGAAGCTGTTTCTGAATCTGGAGGTGCATGTCTTAAGGGGCCTGTACACTGTAAAAAAATTTGCTGTAGTTATGCAGCTGTTTGCCAGTAACTTACTGTAGATTTAAATTTATGTTATTTACTGACAACGGTTTGTTCAAAGTTAAATGAACATTAAACATTAACAAGTCTTTG
>JAUMHQ010000078.1:9083663-9096722 GCA_032361165.1 Enteromius paludinosus | reverse complement strand
ATATATATATATAAAACTTGCGATTGTGTCGGTGGGATTGCAGAGGCATTTGATCAATTTGGCTTCATTTCAAACCTATACAAACACATCCTCTGTAACAGGACAAACTGGAGGCCTGAATGAGCACAAAGCCACCTGTCACTCACCCTAATTTAATTCCAAAACTGTATGACTTACTTTTCCCTGAATAACAAGAAAGATATTTAAAAAAAGTGTCTTAGTGTTTTTTGTCCATATAGTGAAAGTTAAAACAACCCCACTGAGTAATGGAAGCTCCTGTGTTGCAAAAACATTCTTCATACTTTCATAAAGCAATCTTAACCCAAAACATTTGACCTTGGCGTGCATCTTTTGAGACTCATTTGCGCTGATACTGGCAGGGTCAGGTACAGGCCACAGGTCAGTGGAAAGTCTTGTCTCCTGCTTTGATTTGGGCTGCTCTCCCAAGCTGTCCCATGAGCATGCAGTCTTCTGTTTGACCCAGAGGGTTGAGCTTTTCCTGACCTCAAAACACAGTTTCTCACGGGTCCAAACCCCACAGAGACATACACATCGAGTTAGCACATTATTTATCTGCTTAGTGGGAAGTAAAATCCTTGTGGGCTTTTGCGTTTATATATTTACATGTTTACAAAAAACACTTAAGCGCAGGATTTTTACATGAACTTTCCAGATTAATAGCGCAAAACACACCACGCTCAAGACAAATGTAACACACACACGTGCATATGGATCACGTAATCCAAATCCCTCTATTTACTCAAAAAAATCTGTCTGAAAGTCTAAATCTCAGTTTTGAGTTGAAAAAAGTGTGTCTAGAACTCATAAAGAGGATTAGCCTAACCTCCTTTACAGAACTGGTCCAGAATTTGTATTTATTAATTTTTTTTACTGAACGGTTTGTCCAACCCTATGGACACATATAGGCCTATTAAATGTTAAGCCTAAATGTAAAATAAAGTATGTGGCTCTTTTTGTCTGATGTATAAGAAAATATAAAATGTGAGCAGTTTTACACAAAATATTCAGTTCAACTACTACAGTAATTAAAATTAAAGAGAATATATCAAATTATCACAAATACATACACGCCAAACAAGATTGCTTGCACTTATTGATGAACTGATGAACAGGCCTACTTGGATATGCTTACAATTTTCACTGTAATTCTAATAATGTCATTGTATTTCTCTCATGCTCAGCGAATATGGGGAACTGTGGCTCTTTTGATCCTGACGACGAGTTCTCTTACCATCCAGATGAATGGTGCGATCAATGTAACTGCCCAAAACCTCCAGTCAGTCAGGTATATCTATGTGTATATGTATTGCATGCGTCTGCTGAAGAGAATATTATATTAGATATGCATTTCTCTTTTACCTTCTACATGCAAGTATATTACAGCGTAAAATCTGTAACTACAAAGTTAGATAAGTGAAGAGAAATAGGTAAGTGTCGGAATGTGTGGCGATAAACATTCTGAAGAAAATGCTTTCTTTTATCCCCAAACGGTTAGCTAGCTATGCTAGGGTTGTTACAAGACATTTAGGTTGACGAACTAAGATATTTTCCCCCGACTATAAAATCTAGTAGACGCCCCACGTGGGAAGTCATTGAATAATTCACATAATGAGTAGAAAACTGTAGGATTTCTACATTAGAAAAGTACGATTATTTTATATTTGATTTCATTTTGAGAAAGGCAGGTTCTAATGTCAGACAGTGACAGAGAAGTCACTAAATAAGTGGAGAGAAGATAGAAGAAAGGAAGTGGTAGAGCCATTCTCTACACTAAATAGATGCATTACAAATCTCTGTGGTTTAAAACTCAAGACAGAACACAGCAAAGTCTCACAAAGTGCTACACAAGGCATTTTTTAAAAATAATGATCTGCCTTGCTGAAACTGAAATGGACCATGCGTGTTTTCACGTGAACGTCCTTAATGATAAGGCAGACCGACAATATCGGGATATCTTCTAAAATTGGTTGACCACTGGGCCCAAACGCCTAAAAAGGTTGTATTATCTTACTCAATCAATGTTAGGCTTACTTTTTAAATCAATCAGTGTATCAACACAAAAAAGCAAAGGTTTTCAGCTGATCTCTTAATCTGACATTTTTTCTGAAAGTGTTTTTTTTGTTTTTTGCCAGTAGTAATAATCTAATTCAGTTCCACACAAATACTTTAGTAATCGTAATCATTTTATCTGTTCCTGCCATGGTGCATTTGCAATGATGTGTCACATTCTTCGGACAGGTCAGCCACACAGGGTTGCATAATTTGAGGGAAATGAGCCTTTGTGTTGTAAATTGATTGGGGACTAAAACATTGAGCTAAATTTGAGACACATTTCCTTGTGATTTGTTTTTGTTGAAGTAGATTAGAAATGAAAGAGAACAGCACATGTTGTTCATGGCATAACGAGAATTATGCAATGTTTGCTTTTACTGTGGTAATCGTTTCATAATAGCCAGTGAAATCAGAAAATAAGAGCAGCTCCACCCTGTTTAGGAAGTGGCTTTGTGTGGTTTATGACATTCATAAATTATTGACACAAATGAAATGTTTTAAAGTGTCATGAAGAGGTTCTCATGAAAATTGCTAATCACAGTCAAATAATTGAAACCAGTTTCCTTCAAACATTTTTAATAGCTTATTAAATATTGCTGCATTTTAATAATAATAATAATAATTGCCATAGCTGTTTTGATTATAAATGTTTTATAGCTGTAACTATATTTTTTACTGATGAATATTTTTTATTCATTCTGGATTTTGATTTTGACAGAACTTCGATCCTCTGATTCCTTACCCATCCCAGTACACACCTCCTCCATCATCTCCTCTTCCAGGTGAGAGAACACATTCAAAACGTCCTACAGATATGTTCTTAATGGGCGTTTCAGACTGTTCACTGTTGTTATCGGTGTATTTCAGAGAACCTGGTGGTAGCCTTATACAAATATGAGCCATGCCACAGCGATGACCTCGGGTTTGAGAAAGGGGAGAAGCTAAAAATCCTAAATTCGTAAGCAAAGCCTATATTCAGCCAGTCTGACAGTCTCAGTAGGTCATCAAAACGTTTCTGACTACTGACCCTCACCGTCCCAAGCTGGGTTTTGAGTAGCTGAATTTAAGTGAATGTCAATTTAGGGTTTCTCCGTTTCAGTATTTTGTGCAGTTTTAGGAGGAGACACTGTAATGCATGTGTCTATGTGTGTTTTAGTGATGATCCTGAGTGGTATATGGCAGAGTCTCTGTTCACTGGGCAGAAGGGATACATACCACAGAATTTTGTCGGAAAAATGAACAGCATGGAGACAGAACCGTAAGTAACGCAATTGCATACACTCACATATATCCAAACAAATCCACATTATATCCAAAGTTTTGGCATGAAATTCTAGATGGAGCTGTCTGAAGGGTCAACCTCAACCTGACATAAAGGTATCAATATCACATGGCCAGGCTGATTGGTTGTTTTGTATCAGCAGCAAAAGAGCTTGCTGGACACCCTCCAACTTCCCCAGTCCCACCTTTATAGACCTGCAATGGGGTGATTCATGTATGCAGTTTGGGGTTTTATTTTATATATTTTATGTGTGCAGCAGCAGTATTTCTTACATGCTCACAGCAGCATGTTGTGAATGAATAGGCAATATAGCAAACCTCTGTATTGGCCCTGCTGCAGCAGGGTAACATATATATTCCGCCAAGATCAAGCACATTAACCTTTATTAAAATTCATTACTATGCTAAATACCTCATAGAGTTGTCATGACAGATATGTGTTTATGCAGATCAGCTGCTCTGGGTTTCTGAACAAAGAAGATCAAATCAGCTCCCACACAATGAAACTTGGGAAATACCACCCCAAATCTGTGGCTGAAGGTTGATTCATTTAGGGTACCCTTTGTTGCTTTCGACAGAAGATTACAGGGTGTAATGGAAATAATTAAGAAAACACTCCCACAAGTCACACACATATCTGAGCATCACTACCCCAGAACCTGCTGACACCACATTTCTGCGTATGCTCAGGTTTAAAATTTTGATAGTGGGAGTAATGAAACATCCCAACCTTGTATCTTTTAAACAATTGAAACCTCACAATGAGATAATTTATGAGTCAAACCCCAGAGAAATATGATGATTTTGTTGTGTTGCAGTTGGTTCTTTAAAAACCTCTCCAGAAACGATGCCATGAGGCAATTACTGGCCCCCGGTAACACGCAGGGCTCCTTCCTCATCAGAGAGAGTGAGACCACACCAGGTAAAAAAACAATGCATTTCTCCCCACAACAAAAACAAAGAAAGAAACAAGTTCGACTATCAAAAAAAAAAAATAAAAATAATAATATATATATATATATATATATATATATATTTAAATTTAAACAAATTTAATTTAAATGATAAAAAATACATAATCATTTAAACTGTAAAATTACTCGAAACTAGAAATTCTCATTGTTATAAAGGTGGATGTATGACTCTGAATTGTCCCGTTGTTCTGGTGCTTCAGGTAGTTTCGCCCTGTCCGTGAGAGACCTGGACCACACACAGGGTGACATCATCAAGCACTACAGAATCCGCAACATGGACGCAGGCGGATTCTACATCACCACCAAGATTGCCTTCGGCTCCCTCTCAGAGCTGGTCAAACATTATTCACGTATGTTCAAGTGTTCATATGTGCTTTACACAGATCGGTCAGGTTATTTATGAAAGGCATAAGAACAGTTCAGTCACTCTGTTAATAGGAGCTCAAATGTAGTCGGCTTGAAAAGTGACACTTGTTTATCTTCCTCTGTGCAGGAGAGGCTGATGGACTATGCACTCGCCTGGTGAAACCGTCTCAAACCCGAGTCCCTCAGAAACCTTGGTGGCAGGATGAGTGGGAAGTCCCCCGTGAGTCTCTCATACTGGAGCGCAGACTGGGGCAGGGGCAGTTCGGTGAAGTATGGATGGGTAAGAACTGTTTTACTTCCTAACTTGAGTTAAGTCTGTCTTGAGATGCAGGGTGATAAAGTTCTTTATATGCATAAATATCAAGCATATTTGCAGACATTTTCATGGCACACTACTTTTTAAGAAAAAACAACCAGGTGTTGTGCCTGGCCAGGTCTGCCTGTGCTTGTCTGGAAATGTTTGCAAATGTGAGCAAACAATGTGCATTGGACCATCATGAATGTGTATAGATAAACATGCATCTACAAGCTTATGTGCTATGAGTGTGTCTCTGCGACCACCTGGCACATCAGAACTGTACATACAGTAATCTTGCTGGAATGTGTGACTAATGTGTAGCATTGAAGACGGTTCGAGAGTTGTAAACTCGCTGAGTTAGCATTTTAAGTAGCCTCATCCTGTTATGTAAAATGTTAAGTATATGAATTATGCTACATGTTATTGTTTAGCTACCAACAGGATTCCGCATTTTTACCCCCATGGCCTGAACTCATGTTTTATGTTTGTACTTTGAGAAGATTTTTCTTTTTTAAATGTGCCCAGTTTTCATAACATAAACAAACTGCAGCAAAGATATTACGCTCGTCTTGTCTTGACCCTAAAATAGAACCATGGAAGTCACATCAAGGTTTAGTTTTAACCACTTCCTGTCCCTGGTTGTTATAGCACCCAGCATGTTTTCAGCTCCATGACTAGAAGGGCCCGCATCATCGATGCCATTTTGTTTGGTTTTGGCAGTGAATGACTTTCCTCATTCAAATGAAAGAACTGTTTCATGCAACGAACCGTTCCATTCATTAAACCACAGCCATTCTCATTTGCGATACCATCACACAAATCAACCCCATAGAAATAAAGTCAGCCGGTTATAAAGAAGTCAAACAATGTGAAGCCAAAGAAACTTGGTGAAGGAAAACATTGTGAATTTCTCACAGACCAAATTCTTTGAAAACACCCTCCCAGCAAACACAAGCTTTTCACAATGTTGTATTTTGGTTGCAATTAAGTAATGTTGTAGTACAATGCTTCAAAACCTTTTAAAACGTATATATATAACAAAAATAAAATGTTTTAGAAACCTGGTATGTATTTTTTTAGCTTGTCAAAAAAAGGTAAATATCATGTTTGTTTACCACGAAAATGAAACCAGACCAAACTGAAACTTTTGGGAGACGTTATATTCAGGTGTTAAAATAACGTGATCTGAATGTTGGAAGAAAACGTCATGAAAGTACCCAAAATGCAACTTATATAAAAAATATCAATAAAGTAACAGTGATATTTTACCCAACAACTTTCGGAAGACGTTTTATTCAGGTGTTAAAATAACGTAGTCTTCACATTGGAAAAAGACATTTTAAAAATGTCATGAAAGTGCCCAAAATACAGCAAATTATAAAAATATCAGTAAAATAATAATGATATTTTAACATTAAAGCAATTCAGTGACTGATTAACGAACATCAAAAGGACTTAAAAGTAATTAGTGAATACTTATTTTCAGTTGTCTCTTCTCATTCAATTGACATAATCTAATCTAGGCTAGGCTATTATCGATATTGTTGTTTCATAGTTAATTGTCATAATGAGCTAACAGCTTATCGAGAACCATGATGGGTGAATGTTCCAAAAAATGCATTATTTAAAAAAATGTCATGACCGTACCAAAATGCCAATTAATTTTCAATTATGTCAGGACTACTATCCACTTAGACAGTACGTTATCAAGTTTCAGAACCTTTTATCTGTCATTCTTATAATCAGTAGAAACGTTTTACTTATACGTGTATTTACTTTTCTGCGTTTTTAATTGGCATGCACGTTGAACTTTGAAGTCACATTTAAACTGGAGCAGAAGAAGTTGCCATGGAAACGGGGCAGAACCACAACATTACATGCGTCTTTCAAATTTCTTTAAGGTAAGTTTAATCTAAAATTACACAAACAATACATACAACTCTTCCTGAGACTTTCTTACATGCAATAGACACTCTTTTGATTAATATAATTGACTTTATAGAAATGGCTTAACGTCAGTGTCTCCGTTCGCATCTCAAATATTTTGAGGACAATTTGTCAATGGATGAATGGAAGTTTATTGAACGTAAAAGTATCAACTGTACTGTTAATCTGTGACTCAAACATACACTACTGTACAAACATTTAAAAAAAATAAAAAGTCATGTATGAATCTTGTGTGTCCTACAAGGCCATCTCATTTAATTATACATAATGAGAAAACGAGACACAGATGATATAAAAGTACTGAGCACTGTGAATGTAAGAGACTACAGCAATAATTCTTGGTGTTTGAATTGTATTTCAGGGCAGTGTGTGAAAACAGATAAACAAGAGAAGCTGTGACAACTAGGACAGAACACCATTCCAGATCCTCCTTCCACACTAGACTTCTCACATGGATGGCTTCTACTATCATATTATTTGTTTTCTTCAGAATTAGGTGCATGCATATATTAATCAGGACCCTACCAGTGTAAATTGACCATAATGCTGTATGTTAGGTGTGAGATTCGTAATAAAATCTATTTAAGTGCACCAGTGTTGATCTCTATAAAATGAGGCGTATGTTAGACACAGCATTGTTTGATGGTTTTGTTCAAAGTTTAGAACAGGGCTTCTCATCTCTGACTTCCGTGATCCGCTTTCCTGTACCAGTTGCAACTGACTGACTCAAACACACCTATGGTGGATAGTGTGCACATTGAAACACAGAGATACTAGAAACTTTGTGGCAGGTGTGTTGAGGCAAGTTGGATTAAAACTCTGCAGGACACGGGTCCTCCAGATCTGAGTTTGGGCACTAATAGAAAGATAGAGTCAGGTGTGTTTGATGAAGGTTGGAGCTAAGCAGAAAAGTTGAGAACCCCTGGTTTAACACAAGATATTTTTCCAAATCAGGTATGCCAATAATATAAAATATTATTTCTTAAACAATAATAGCCATTATAAACTGCATTTACTGTACATTATCTAAACATGTTCTACCTGTAATCTGTGTTTAAAAACCCTTAAAATATTAGCATTCATTTTAGTGCAAACAAGTAAATAGATTGCCTTATGATTACTATAACTGCACTAAAATTATTTGCAACTTTTGTAACATTTTACAAATGATATGCTGTTTTTTTTATTAAAAGATTTATGCACTGAAATTTCTAGGACTGTTGCTCATGTGCTCATATTCAAATTTGCCAGTAACATAATTATCATGTTGTACTTTATACCATTTTGTGTTATTGAGATATATATATATAATATGTATTTGTCTTGTTTAGAATTTTTCTGTACTACCCATGTCATATTTCTTTTATGTTTTGTGAATAAATACAATGTGTGACTAAATTTGTGTGTAGTATCATTTGTTAGGCCTACATAACATAGGCTTATAAAATGGACAACAAGTCAGCAACGCTACAAGTGAGGTGAAATATAAAAAAGCACTGGTAATAAGATGAATATACAGAATACAGACCTTAACAAAATAGTTTGGCCTCAGGAAAATCATTTTTCGGATGTTTTCTGTTTCCAAATCAGCTTTAAAGTGATAGCTCAACCATAAAAATGAATTACTGTCATACTAACCCTTATGTCATTCCAAAACAATATGACTTTTTGTTATGTCTGTGGAACACAAAATAAAATATTTTGAGTCTTTCGTCAGTGGGTTTTTTTGAGGTTTAAGTACTGTTTTCTGAGCAGCCTTCTTCAAAATATCTTCCTTTGTGTTCCACAGAAAAAGTAAGTTAAATTTGACTTTATTTATAACAGTATTTTCATTATGGGTGAACAACCCCTTAAAAATAACACAAACCCTTTCTTCTCTCTCTATTTAGGGCTGTATAACAACAACCGTCGAGTTGCTATCAAGAGTCTCAAGCCAGGTACCATGTCCATCAGTGCCTTCCTGGCCGAGGCGAACCTGATGAAGACCCTGCAGCACCCTCGACTGGTGCGACTTTTCGCTGTGGTTACGCAGGAGCCCATTTATATCATCACCGAGTACATGGAGAACGGTGAGACACGCAAATGCACTTTCACACTCATATGCGAACTAGGAAGGGGAGATTTCAATGGAACGACAAAGCCTTTATGTCTAGTACTAAACGATTCATCCCTGTGTCTTTCCTTTACAAAACACAGACACATTCATTGAGTAAACTTCCATTTAAACTTTAATCAGGGTTTTCATGACCTAACAGGTCTAAGTAGTATCACGAGCAGTTTTGCTTGCGTGTCAAGCCCCCAGCAGTTTCTCATTTGTGTCCGCTCTATGAAAACAAAGCTTTCTCAAGGCTTTGAAGATATTGAAGGCGTCTCAATAGGCGTCCCTCACTCACCTGAGTGATTCTCATCAAACACCCGCTTTGACTGAGTATTTTTGAGGGGCAACTTTTTTTAGTCTCTTTCATTGACCGCACTGCTTTTATATTTACAGACTGTGGGCTCGCTCTTTTTTTGTATACAGAGGAATGCACATCTACTGTATGAGCCCTTTTAAGTTGAACTATGGTTATTCACATGTCTTTGTTAACAACACTGTATTCATAAAATCAAGTTTAGGGGTTGGTAAGATTTTATGCTTTAAAAAAAAAACGATTTAATGCTTAACAAGGCAGCATTTACATGATATAAATACAGTAAAAACTGTTATAGTGTATTACAAAACTGTAATATTATTAGAATAAAGAATTTTTCAATATATTGTAAGATGTAATTAATGCAACTTACTTACTAATTAATTACTCAAGTCTTCAGCATCATATTGTTCTTCAGAAATCAATTTAATATGCTAATTTGCTGCTTAAGAAAATAGTTATTTTCCTTATCACAGTTCTGGTTAATATTTCTTTAATATAACAGTGATGCATTTATTTCAGGATTGTTTTATTAATAGAATAGCATTTATTTGACATATATTGTTTATTGTTGTAAAAATGTACAAGACAATTTAATATGATCCTTGCAACAACATCAACAACTACAAAAAAACTTAACTGACCGTAAACGATAGGGTGAAAATGTTCAACATAACCCTCACTCAGCCACTAATCTGAGTATTTGAGGGATATGTCCCTCTCAATACCTGGTAGTCACGGCCCTCATTTTTATTCCTTCAGAATGTCTGGTGTTTAATCAAACAAGTTGATTCATGCATGTCATTGTTCACTAAGAGGCTTTGACTTCCCTCATAACCCTCTTGCGAATGGCATGCAGAGCTTGTGCTTAATATCTGAGTGTTCTAGAACACAAACTGACCCACTTCAGTTTTGTAGAACACACAAGTGTTTTGTTTCACGTCATTCTGTTTAAGCTGTTAGTATGTTGTTCTTGTTGTTACACTCAGATCTGCAGCACGTTTCAAAGTTCTGTTTTTATTAAAACATTTTTTTATGTGATACCACTCCTTTTCTCCAAGGGATTAGTTCACTCAACATACTATCATTATTTACTTACCCTAATGCTGATGCAATCCAATGTGACTTCAAACTATGTTCAACAGAATTTTGACTGAGAGCTGTCAAGCTTAAGGCATAGCTTCATGTGAAATGGAAAATGTTGCACAAGTTCTGAGGACTAAGATTTGCTTTTTGCTGGTTTTTGAAGCTTGAAAGTACATTCGCTTTCATTGTATTGAAAAGTGCGGTACGAATCTTCCTCAAGATGCTCCTTCAGAGAGAGAGATGAGTTCCACTGAAGAAGTCTTGCATCGACAGTTTTAATTCTAGGCAAATGATTTGATATTTGAAACATTTTAGTTTTAGGATTTTATCTTGATAACACTTTATTTGTGAGAAACACCTACACAGCAGTTTGTTTAAGAGCAGCTAGAAATCTTTAACTGCAGTTATGTTGCTAAATATTTCCTTAACCACTAATAAGCATAATAAGCCCCTCATACACACACACACGGTTCACGGTTACAAGCACAGATTCCCTTACAGTGAAAAGACACTGAATGAGGCAGAAAGCTGCGGGACTGAGGAAGAGAGGGAAGAGGAAACACAGTGTAATCCATAGAAAGGAGGTCTTTGTTCCATAGGCTAGTATCGGGAATGCTTTCCAATTTAGACCCAGCCACCCAGAAACTGACTACAACAAATCAGACTCATAAACGGTCACCATGGTCACAGGTGCTCACACAAAAAGACCTCCCCACCCTATCTTTTCTCTTTCGTACGCAACAATGGCACCTTAGGCCGTCATCGCAGGCGGATTCCGATGTACGTTTTTTCCACGTGTAACCCAGTATGGATTGGTTGTGTGGTTTGGAGGATTGTTGGGCCTCCAGAATGTCATATCGATGGCAACGGTAACAAAAGACTCTCAGAGGAACAGCCACGTTACAAAAACGTCAGCACGCTGGTGGCGCGGCTCGTGAATGGTCTCGCTTTGTGTTCCCTCTTAAAGGAAGCTGATAGAACACGGTTAGCTTGCAAATCTCCCAATTCTTTGTTTAGGATGCATGTGATGTGTTTTAAAGCACTGTTGTTGTCTGAGATGTTATTGTAAAGAAGAGGTTGATGTGCCCTTTTCCTCCCCTCTGTCATTTTAACAATGGAGACAATAACAGAACGATTCAAAACATGGGAACTTCATCTAAACTTAACCACGACCTTGAATATTACACCCAAATGCAACCTGAGATGAAAGGAGTGTGTATGGCTGATTACTTGAGTTCCTAAGAGGGCATTTTCCGCTGCACCTTTGTGGGAATTTCCTTCAGGGTCAGTTGGTTCTTCTTTTTCCAGCACAGCCCGTCATCTCAAACACAACAGCTTTGGCCTTTAACTCTAAACGTCGCAGTGACTACTCCAAACTGGCTGCGCTAATTTCCTGAAGTTGTTGTGTTCTAGTTCTTGGATCTAATCTGAATGCTGATATTTCTGTTTCATGGAAAACTCAGAGAAGAACATACAGAATATTTTAAGCGCTATAACAACAGCATTCATCTGTCTGCTGTTTCCTTTTACCTTTGAAAGAAAATGACTGAAGGAGACAGCGCACTTCCGGTAGCATTTAGTTGTGGTTGACGAATGTTTAAAAAGGCTGCCAAAGACAAGACAGAAGACTTATGAACTATAAATAAAGTGTTAAAAAAAAATCTAAATTTTCTTTTTTTTTACATTTAATCTTTCCATTGCAGTGCATGCTGGGAGCTAAAAATGCCCTGGCAAGTCTCACTTGATTAGTTTCTAGCCAGTTTCTCTTTGAATATATTTAACAACGGTTTAAATTGCATAGTTATCTTACTTTGCTCTATGTAAATTATATATATGTCATAATGTTGTGTTACCTCTCATTTTAGGTAGCCTGGTGGATTTTTTGAAGACTCCGGAAGGATGTGCTATACCCATCAATACACTGATCGATATGGCTGCCCAGGTACGTGCATCTGACCGTATTCATTTCTTTTTTTGTCAATATTGCACGCAAACACATCAGGGGTGAGACATTTGTTACTCGCAGGAAACAAACTGCCTAAAATATGTATGTGTTACAAGCTCGCTCAAGTCTACATTACAGACCCTTGCCTATTCTGTTTATCACCCATTCCACTGACCACTGTCTCTAAGTGTGTGACGGCAGCATTAATCAGCTGCTGCTTTGCTTCCTAATCTCATGGTCAACAATGAGCATGACTGTGTGTGCTGGAACGAGTCTAGACACCTTAATACAACTACAACTGTACTGCTACACAGGCCAAACTAACTAGGCTTGACAAACATGCAATATCAATGTGTCTGTCTAAAAATAGAAAAAAGATGAACTATGCGAGAGCTCAGTGCATGATGACAGTATGAAAACCGACTTGCACAGACACAGTCAACACAATATAAATATAAATCATATGTCTATATATACGTCTATATATATATAGATGTAAACAAAAACTTATTTTGAATGCAATGAATAGCAATTAATCATTTGACAACACACACACAAAAATTCTATATATATATGTATACACATTATCTCTCTCTCTCTCTATATATATATATATATATATTAGGGGTGGGCATAGATTAATTTTTTTAATCTAGATTAATCTAGATTAATTTTGAA
>JAUMHQ010000078.1:9060922-9077540 GCA_032361165.1 Enteromius paludinosus | reverse complement strand
ATGGCTTGATTTCAGAAGGGGCAACTTATTTTTATTCAATTAAAAGAAAACTACTGGTGGATCTTTATCATTGTAGGGTCGTTTTGCTCAGTGTTTCTGGATTATGTGGCTCATAACCAACTCATTCTTTTGATTCCAATAAAGAATAAATTCATTACAGCTGTGTGGTACTGTAAAAATTGTCAAAACAGGGCTGTCACATGAAGCCTCGATAGCACTAACCCTTTTTGTTTTTTGTGTGTTATTATTTTATTATATGCGTGTTATTATTTGTTTTATATTTTTTATAATGCGTTTTTGCGGGAGGTTGATTATGGGTCATCCCTGTTATATGACTGACAGGCTGCAACAGTTTGAGTTCAAAATCTCTGTGATCTACTGAACATCTTGGATGCCCTGGGGGTAAGCAGATGGACATCAAATTTTCATCTTTGGGTGAACTATCCCTCTGAAACATAAACTGTAAACTAAAATCATTTCAAGTCAAACTCTTGATTTGTATCTTGAATGCATTAAACTTAAAAATACAGTAAGTCAACTTTTAACAATATGTTTTACCCTGACATTTCTCCTCCATGGGCAGCGCAGACGGAGGAAAGAAGTGCAAGCCAAGAAACAGCGGCAGGAGAAAACAACCTCCACCACTGACATCAGAATCAATGGAAACCACAATATTAATGTAGTTCCCTGGAGACAGAAAAACATTTTTTGTTTCATTATTTCAGCATTTCCTTTGACTTATTAATTTTGCATCATGTCCCACAGGGCCTCCACTGCTTTACAAACAAATTTCCATGACTTTTGCATGACACATGCATTTGAGATCACTGAATATCTACATTTTATTTTTAATGAGAAAAGCAATTTTAGGTAATTAAATATTTTAAAGCTGGGGAAAAAAATGAAATAATTTCACAATTCCATGACCATGGATGCCCTGGAGGCTCATATAAAGGTGTTGGTAAAATGGTCCTAAATGTTAAAAATGCTCATAAGAACAGCAACAAAAAAAGTTCCCAAATGCATCCTTCATTATAAATCACAGCTCATCCTAAACTAGAATGTAATATTAGAATGGTTCATACTATGGCTTAAGTTGCACTGACTCACATAGATGCGTGTGGGGTCAAAGGGGCATTCATTTGTGATGCTGTAGTAGGTTATGTTGACAGGCAGGCTGCAGTGGGCAAACAGAGTGTGTCCTTCCCACATTATGGCCCTCACAGTGGCGACGGAGATTCCCACTGCAGAGGCAGCACCCAAGAGAACAGCCAAGACACTCACTATTAGCAGAAACCAACTCTGGAACAAGGATAAAGCACATTCAGAAATTAATAATACATGAACACTGTATTTATTTTGTAGAATTTGAATTTGATAATAGCAAAACACAAAATGCAGTGACTACAAATAGGATAGTATTTTGCGCTCGTGTCTACTCACCAGTGGCTGGTTTTTCTTGTTCTTTGAGAGAACAATAGCTGAGATTCCACCAATAATTGCCTGCAGGTTACAACATGGTCAGATGTATAAATTACAGCATGGATTCATTTAGTGGAAAATGTGAGTTTGTAGCACCTAATACACCTGCTTATTAACTAAACTTTAGTTACTACACTTTATGCATCAAACACCACATCACTCGATCATGATCATACAGAAATATCATACAATTTTGTAGACGGACAAACCATAAGTCCTGCCACAAGAGCGATGACATTGGAGATGGGGTACACGATTTTCTTGTTCCAGGTGAACACTTTTATGTGTCTGAGCACAGCTCCATGTACCAGTGCAGCCAACAAGAAGTTCACATGACCCACCAGCACCAGCCCCAAACCCATCTTCATCAGGATCTTATCATCCTTCAGACTGCCACAACAAAGACCTACAAGAAACACAGACAATATCAACCATAAATAAAGAAAGATGAAAGATTAGAGCCCAGATTAAAAAACTTAACTTCAGACTACATACAGAAAATAATATATATTATTATTACTAAAATAATATTGAAGAAAATAATAATAATGGTACATACACTGTATTTTACCATCAGGATTTTTTCCCCGAAAGTATTTCCTTACAGTTATTTTTCATCATGTCCCAAAGGGCTCCCACACTTATCCCAACTAATTTCAATGACTTGTGCATTTGTTACAATTGCATTTTTAAAAATCATTTTCAAAGACCAATTTTAGCTAAATATTTTAGAGCTAGTAACGATTGAGCAAAATGAATTAATAAAATATTTATTATAGAGCTTTCCTGGACTGCATGTTTTTCTACTAGGCCATTACATTGAGGGAGAACAGCAAAATTAATGTTTGAGCAGGTTTATTTCAGTTAGTCTGACTTAATGCCTGTTCATTTGGTTTAAAATAAGTCAGACTATCTGCCATAAGCCTGGCTTATTTGGTAAACTTGTTTTATGAAACAGGCCCCGGGTCATAAAATAATAAATGGTGATTGAACATGTAAATAATCATCAATAGGGTTCAATAGCGCTGAAACTCATTTACGGTACATACAATTAATGGTAGCCTATTGTTGATTGATATAGGATTAGACGTTCCTATGGTTAAAAGAGCCAATAGAGTGCTTTTTATTTTTGTTGAATTTGCATATATTCTTATTATTATATTATTGAAGCATAGATACAATGCAATTATCAGATTTTATTGCTGATAAAATGCGTTATTGACAGAGGGAGGTTTTTGGATTGGGAATTCAACGGAATCATTCTGAAGATCCGATTCAAATGAATCGCTCGTTTGCGAACTGAACTGCGTCCAAAAATGCCAAAAACAGTTCGGTTGTACGTCGGTAAACAATGATGTAACGCAAATGTGTTTCTGATTTGTGTAGATATACATGGACTAGTTTTATTGTGTTTCTGTATTCAGTTAAATGCTCGATATTTTAAGTCAACATATTACACGGTCAAGCTATTGTTTCCCAAAAGAACAAAAGTCATACTAATCTGGTGAAAGTGCGTAAATGAGTAAATAAATCCCGTTTTATAACAATTAATTTAATACCACAAAATATAACAAATTCATAGCTGAAATCCACATGAATCAACTGGAGACCTAGATTACATTCAACCACACATTTATATCACACTGAGGGATTTTATAAGGAAACAAATAATGCTGTGATGTCTTTTTAAGGTAAACATGACCACACCCAACCCACGTTCGCGAGCCAAACGCCCTCCCACCCCATGAAATGCACACTTTAGTTATGTAAATAAAGTCCAACTCACCCGAATTCACCATCCTGAAATCCTTCTTTCAGATTAAGTCATAATTAAAGGTTTAAGATGTTCAATGATCTTCTCCTCTTACCGTGCCTCTCAGGCTGTCTTCCTTCTTCCCGTTCACCTGCGTTCATGGCCACGCCCTGTCCGCTCGCGCACCTGTCCTGACCACCCTGCAGGTGTCGCTGCATACAAGGAAGAAGAGCCCTCAACCTCAACCCTATACCTTATTTTTTTTTTTTAAATATGTGTGTAAAATAAAGCTTGTTTTTCTTTTTTTTTCAAACTTTAAACGCAAGGCCTCAAACGCTTATAAATAGGCCTGAGTTCAAACACTTATGAATATCAAAATTGCTATAAATAAAAAATAAAATAAATAAAAGTTGTTTAGCTTTTATATACTTTAAATACGGTAACTAATTAAGGATAGCAATTATTCAAGAGAAACGCAAAATGTATTAACTTAATTCTAACTAAAACTTCTACTTTTACATTCTACTGTATGAATGACAAAGTGGATATGTAAATATCTGGAAATGCTGTCTATAATTCATTATAAAAAAAATTTTTCAAATAAAAGGTTTTATGAATTTGTTTTGTGGCTGCATGAAAAACCCAATCACCTGCATAGCTGCAGTCAGTCTGAGTAGTCAGTTGATGAAGTAAATCTGAACACCTGGACTTGAACACCGGACTCTCATTAGTGCATTAATCTGCACAGCATAAACCTCCTCACAGCCAGCGCTTTCAGAAAGGTCTGTAGGACAAGAAAAGTTGTGATAATTCTTCGGTGAAAGCTGTGGGATAGAGATGGCGGCTATTTTTGCCATCTTCTGCTTGACTATAGTGTCTCTAGCGCTTCCTGTTATACCAAACAGGGATTATTATGGCCACTTTTCAGATTACTCGCCAGGAATCATACAAGATGTTTGGCATATGCCTGACGCTGCAGCACGTTTTCTGAATGAAGTTCCTCAACCTCACAACTTCGATGAATTTGCGTCTTTGTTTCCAATGCCTTATGAGATACAGACTCTTCTGGGCAGAAGAAGTTTTTCATTAAGGATCATGAACTGTATGTCATTAAAACACAACTTTAATCTATTAGATGTAGTTACTGTCTAATGCTGTTTATCTAATGTTTATTTTGCTCTAGCATCTTGGAGTGGTCCAGCCGATACTAATGTGTTCCACAGAGGAGATCAATTGTATCTGCAGGTGTCTGGCTCCCCTATACCTGGCCAACAGCTTTATGTCCAGTCCTGCCATGCTTCCTCTTCTCCAAACCATACTAACAAACCTGAAGTCGCCCTTGTCATTAACAAAGGGTCGGTCAACTTGACAAGCGTTCATCTGAAAACACTTGCTCCCTGAAATAATTTTGCATTCATTTGTTTTCTAGATGTGTGGCCTCCAAAGAGTCTTTCGTGAAGTTTGTGATGCAGCAGCCAGACAGAGTGAATCTGATTGTTCGTACCGCCGGTTTAAAGTCTTCTGAGGTGTGTTCAGTACTGCTTAACATCACTGCAGGCCTGAAAACTGACAGTAGTTTGATAATATAATGCTCTCCTATTTGCTTTAGAGTTACATTCACTGTAAAGTCTATCTTACTAATTTGGGTGTCACCGCTACCACTAAACTCTGCAACTACAACAAACTGAAATCCAGGTGAGTGTGTGTGGAGGTTGTTGTTGTTTGTGAGTAACTAGGCCTTTTGTCCTGACAGACTTTTGGTACTAAGGACACTTACAATATTTATTTTTTCCTTTCAGTTGGGTTGACCTGCGTGGACAAACTTCCGTATGTGATTGTTGTCGGAGAAGGTGCAGAAACTTAATTGAGCGTGTAGAACTGCCCGGTCAGTAGTGCTTTTTTATTTTTTATTTTTTTTATTTTTTTTATTTTCCCATTTATTCATGTTATACAGATTCCACAGCCACTTTATAAGTATTGTTTGCCCCCCAAAAAACGCGTTAGAACTCATCCTCTATTGTTTTAGTTTCTCTAGATCTGACTGCAGACGTAAGTACTGGCCCGCTGATACTTAAGGATAAAGAATCCACTCCACAGGCCACACTGCTGCCTCCGTCAGACTCCAGCCCTTCAGCCAAAGACAACTCAGATAAAAGATGGATCATGGCCGGTACCTCTTTCTCTGGGAGCTCAATGCAAAACATTGGCACCGTCTCTCCCTGGCCTGTCCAGCATGGCTATAGTGGCGTGATGGTCATCAGCCAGGGCCTGGGAAGTGATTTATCAATGTGGCTACCAGACATGGAGTTTGAGTTTAACCCGGTAGTGCAGATGGGAACCGGTTATCCAGAATACTCTGACATAACCTTTCAAAATGCTGAACGCTTTAGAAAGCTAAAACCAGACGAAAGCACTGTTGTGAGGAGTCCAGCTGTTGCTGTGGGTGAAGGAAAAATTTATATAAAAGATTTGGCTTTACGTGATGTAAAGGATGGGTTGGACATGTGGCATCTTAATGATGTTGATCACTTGCATAACATTCAGGAAAAACCTGTTGTGACTTCAGTAGATTCTCCAGAACAGCCTCAACTGAATCTTGAATCCAAACTCGACTTTGCTGTAAATGACCAGCCCCTGATCAGCCCTACTCCAGATAAGTTCTCCAAGAGCACTAAGGATGAGGGAGAAGTTGTTTTCAGACAGGCCGAGATTATCTTTAATGGTGCTAAAGGAGCTGGATCATCAGAGCCAGTTCTCTACTCTAAACTGAGTCTGAATCGAGCTGCAGATGGATCCAGTGTTCTCAGTTATGAGGAACAGAAGAGGCCTAGCATGAACAAACAGGACAAGAGGTCACAATTGGAGAAGAATGCAGAGGAAAGTCCGAAGGATGTGCTGATGGAGGATCCCTCTGAAATCAAAGACTTGGTTTCTTCCCTATTGGATCAACTAAGGTTAGTGGATAGATGGTTATGAATTTTATTGAATAAATATCAATATATTAATGTGGTGTTTTTTTCTTTTTTTTTTCCCCAGAAGGCTGTGGACTGCGCAGTGACCTGTTTTTCATATCTTTGTGTGATGTGATTGTAACTTTTTTGTTTTGTTTGTGGAAATTGAATTTAAATAAAATATTATTCTGCCTCATTTAAAATCTGGTCTCTTCGTATCTGGCGATTTTAGAATTTGTCCTAAAAGATGAGGTTTGCTTGGCAGTGTTACTGACATGCAGCACGCGTTCATTCTCAGATGTTGAGTCAGGTGTTGGTGTGTGGGGTTTTTTATTTTTTTTATTTTTTATTTTTTTGTATAGAAGTGTTCCACTAAAGAAACCATGGCCTAATAGTTTTGGGCTCAGTTATTTTTATTAAACTTATTATGAAACTTTCACTAAATGGAAAGACAATACTTATTCTCTTATCAGTGTTTCTCTCTAAATGGTTTCAATTCAAATTAGTCAAGTCTCCTAATACTCTAAACCAGGGCTTTTCAATCCTGGTCCTGGAGGTCCACTGTCCTGCAAAGTTTTACTCCAACCTTGATTAATCTCACCTGCCTGTAGCTTACAAGTAATCCTGACATTTTAATTAGCTTGTTCAGGTGTGTTTGATTAGGGCTGGAGCTAAAATTTGCAGGACAGCGGACCTCCAGGACCAGGATTGAGAAGCCCTGCTCTAAACTTTACGTCCAATTATGGAAAACATTACTATAAATCTCATAGAAATGGGGTTCATGTATCTCAGACTTTTTCCAAATATGCACATATAAAGTAAAACAATCTTCCATTACAGTATCATGAATTATGCCTTTCATATGGCATTTTGTGAATTTCTTTAAATGCCTCAATACGTGCGTCAATTTATTTTTTGGAAAGACCCTTGCAGACCCAGTACTGTAGTAGAATCCTTGTATTGTAGGCTGCCGCGCCCAGATGTCGCTGTTGGATGTTCCTTTCCAAATTTGCTGTCCTGTACACCGCATGCTCGGAGTGGGTTTTTTTTTATTATCTCCAGTGTGACCCTGACTGCTATTTCCTCCGCTCGAGCTATAAAGTGCCCGTGCGTTTCCCACGCACCCTCTTTCCCCGGCCACCACACCGTGAGTGTGTAACTCACTGTTCTTCAGTACCTTTAAAAAAGAAAAAAAAAACATAAAAAATACAAAATAACGAAAACCTCAAAAAATAACTACTTTAAACCAAACAACGTTTTTTAAAAGGGCGAACTTTTTGTTTTTGAAAAGACAAGGTCTCGATCTACCCTGACGTTTCTGAAGCCAGTTCCTCGCGAGCGGACTCCATATGCTATAGCTGTCACTGCAGCCGACATCCGTTTATTTGGAGAGTAGCGCAAAAGTTTAATAGAGGATTAAGAGACTCATTTGTCCCTCTGGTTCTAGGACTCTCTTTACGCACTGTCATTTCAGCACTAGACAAACACACGAGCTCAAAGGCTTGAACGACCCCGAGACATGAACGCAGCGACGGCGGGGAGTTATCCGATGGCTTCTCTCTATGTGGGCGACCTGCACCCTGATATCACGGAGGCTATGCTGTATGAGAAATTCAGTCCGGCCGGCCCGGTGCTGTCCATCCGCGTGTGTCGGGATATGATCACGCGGCGCTCGCTGGGCTATGCCTACGTCAACTTCCAGCAGCCTGCGGACGGTAAGACATGACAGACAGCGCCCTGTCGTCCTGCGTCTCACTTTAAACGTGATGCATATAGCTGACAGAGTAACGGGAATTATGTGTCAGGCTTTGTGAGTTAATGTAGGGACGCTGGAGGTGATGTGTAGTGCTCACTCTCGCGCGCTCTCTCTCCTGTGTGCTGTCACATGCATTTCTGAGTTAACAACATCAAGCTGTTTTTCACTCCTCTCTACGACAACCTTCTTTAACCTCTTCAACAAACCGCTTTATTCTCCTAATATGGCCTAATGTGAAAAATTCACGGTTTACACTCCGTGACCGTCGGTGTGCCCAGCCAATATGGCAAGCTGCTTTAACATACAAAGCTTAATAATATTTCAGCTACTGCCTATTCATTTTGAAATATTCACTATATTTTGTTTTAGTTATGTTTTTAAAATTGTTTTATTCATTATTATTATTTCAGTATGTGACAACGCCTTATTTCGTTGTTTTTAGTAAAAATTGTTATTGGAATCTAGGATCCAAAAGATAGCCTACTAGTACTTATTTAATTACTACTAACTTATACCAGTAATTTTTTCTTAGTAGCCTACTAGTATTTTATGTTATTTCATGTTCGCCTATTACTAGCATTTTACTCTTTAGTATTATTTTAAAAAGTTAAATTTTTACTATAAATAATTTCTTATGTACTATTAACTTTCCCTAATAGTTGTCTACATTATTGTAGCTCAAGGTTTGATTCTCAGGTTCGATACCTTGAATGCAATGTAAGGCGCTTTGGATAAAACACTATACTTATTCCGTTATTATAAACCAGCAGCCTAACATAAAACTGACACTGGTATATTTCAGCATCTTAACATCTAAGGGACGTTTTTTGTTTTCATAGGCCCAATTACGGTGGATGAAAGGTGCAAAACAAATCACAATTCTGAAAACAAAACGACGAGACGACTAGCAATCAAGGAATACACTAAGAACAGCAGACTAGTGGTAGAAAGTCTTAAAGTAACAGTTTAAATATATTGTATGAATTACCCTTACTATGTAATAAAAACAATATGTTTGTACATTTGCATTATTTTAACTACTCATATGACGTTTGAGTCAGATTACAAAAAACTAGTTTACATGATGGGAGGGTGTTTCTAATACAGTATCTATGGGAGTGACCTGACCTGACTTGGTTCCTTTGGATGATAAATGACGTCTTCCGCGTGCGCACAAATATATTACAAATATGAATTCAGCTTGCTGTACAACATGCTGTATCATTTTCCTTGTCCTGAAATAATATCACTCAGTGATACAAAGGTTGAGTATGCAGCATGTCATGTATGTATGAATCATTTATGCCGGGCACCCCACAGGAGGACCGATATTTTGTTCTGTTGAGCTTGCCTAGTCTTGTTCATTCGTGAAACAGAGTTAAATAAAAACATTCACACACTCTGTTCACATTATGTCTGGGGGGAAAAATTGCTAAATTGTGAAAATGTTAATTTTAAAAGCTGAAGACTCAGTAGAGCCAAGCAGTCTCAATTTAAGCCTATAATCAGAATAAAGAACTAGACTAGAATTGAATGTGGTGGTTGACCCACATATAGTCAAAGTGGCCTACATCTGTTATAAACCTTGATATCAGACATTCTTCAGAAGCAGAAGCAGACCTGATCATTAGGATACATCCATGTTTTAGCTCTCTGAAGAATGCTCGGGAAATTTCCACGGGAACGGTGCTTGTGTGTGTTTATATATATATATATATATATATATATATATATACACATATATATATATGTGTGTGTGTGTGTGTGTGTGAGCTAGTGCACATTTTGCAACCTGGCATGACCTATTTGTGCTATTTAAAGTGTCACGAGGGGATAATACCTTTGTGAAGCACCTTGAGCTTGGTTTCTATCAATCTAAAGCTTCAAATGAGACCAAAATAAGTGTAAATTGGGGATTTTCTTTCCTACGTTTCAAATAATTTAGCATTTAAGCCTAAATATGTTTTTTTTAGGTCCTTGCTAATTCATTCTTCATTTTAGTCAGTTGGATAAACATTTGTTTGTTCACCCAACACAAATTATGTGAGATTATAATGAACAAATGTGAACCATTCAAAAGTGTGGAGTTGGTATGATTTTTTATGTTTTTGAAAGACACCTCTTATAATTTAAAATAACTGCTATATATTTGAATATATTTTAATTGTAATTTGCTCAACAGAGAGGTGAATCTCAAATATCTGTCTCGTGTGCTAAATCCTTCGTAAAGATCTCGAGCTTGATTTTGCCCTACTCTTTCACAGCACAAAGGTTAAAAGGTCAGAGTTGAACTCGCTCACCTCCATTTAGTAACTCAGAATGGCGACTGTTAGTCAACATGTTTACATATAAAAGACAAAAGCAGTTGGTGACCATTGTAGGAGGTAAATCTGAAAGAGTATCAAGGCTTTATAGTGTTTTACGAATGTTCCAATAGTAGTTTACAGCATGCACATGCTCAGCAAATGTGCACAAGCACATGGTGAATTGGTCTTTAGCATGTAACAGCTGCATTTGTAAACAGTTGCCAGCACTGGTAAGCTTCAGTCACACGCATTCCTGTGTCTCAGCCCCATCAATGGACACAGAGCCTTAAACACATGCTGCCTGCCAGCACATTGCTCAAAGGACCCAACACTGCTAAATATAGAGTCAGCGAGGGCTGTCTGCGCTATGCCTGTCTTTTCTGAAAGGTGGGTTGAAGAAACAAGCTGACAGGCAAATTCATAGGTCAGCCACGCCATGCTTCTGCTTATTGCCAGATTACTCCTGATATGTCTATTCATTTGTAAGCTGCATGCTGTCAGTGCATGTAGACCCTAAATAAGTAAAAAAATTATTAAAGTTTGATTTCAAACCAGAAACTGCTATATTGATGGTAAAGAGGTTGTGTTATTTGCAGTGGTCTCTCTCTCTCTCTGGGTGATCCCACCAGCTCCATGTTCAATACAATCACACTGCAAACTGCTGAGGGCAGCAGACACAAGGCTGCTCCATTTTGTTCACCAGACATTTTTAGTGTATGTGTGTGTGCATGTGTGTGTGTTTCGGGGGGAGGGCTATGAGGTTCAAAAGAGAGAGGGACCCATCATAATGTATTTCAATAGGTGACTGTTCCCTCATATGCCAACAATTTGATTATAAAGTAAATTGATAAAGCTTCTGACAAACCTTAAACTTGATATATTAATCAGTCTTCAGACTTTACCAGACATGCATATATATATATATATATATATATATATAAGTACTGGTAAGACAGATGGATTGTGGATTAAATATATATAAATGTCAGCAAAGATTACATTTGGTAGAGTCCGTGCTATTTTAAGGTCTGTAAAAATGTTTTTGAGACCTGGCATGGATCAAATCTAATGATAAATGCCTGAAGTTCTGCTTAGCTCTGCTGCCATTTCACACCAGTAATTAAAGACATTTTAGTCTACATGTTAACTGTTTGTGTGTGTATATTTGAATCTATGTCTTAAAACATATAAATTGTTATACAGATTTAATCATCTTAAAATATTTCGATTTAATAACTCGATTATTTTGATGGTTCTTTCTATGGTTTATATGTTTGAGTATGTGAACATGGTCACTAAACACACACTAATGAAATATATAATGAATTAATAATTCAGTGACTTATGTTGGTTATGGCAAGTTGTCATTCTTTGGTAGGCTAATTGTTAGTAGTTTATGTGCTGAGGTAGAAGAGCTGAGATATCTTATACCTCTTATTTATGTGGTTTTAGCGGAAAGAGCTTTGGACACAATGAACTTCGATGTGGTCAAAGGAAAGCCGATCAGAATCATGTGGTCACAAAGAGATCCGTCACTTAGGAAATCCGGGGTTGGAAACGTCTTCATCAAAAATCTGGACAAGTCCATTGACAACAAGGCCCTGTACGACACCTTCTCTGCTTTCGGGAACATCCTGTCCTGCAAGGTGAGAAGTAGGAAGTGACTTTAAGATATTTGGAAGCTAAAAATAAAGCTTTTTTTAATTTTAATTAATGTATGTACTTTTTCCCTTTAAAGGCAAATACAGTAACTACACATCTAGTCAAAACTAAGGTGTATGAATAATATTAATGTAATAAAATGGTATTAATAGGAAAGAATGATATTTGATGAATGATATTTATTTTTTTCTTCTTTCAGCCCTCCCACTCGAATTCTTTGAACACACAGTTCTTAAAATGTGTGGAATTACAAACTTAATTGCGGTTCATTATTATTCATTTTCTTAGTTTCTGTTAATAAAGATTAAGTTGAGAACATGAACATAATATTTCAGACTAATATTTGACTCATGTTGTAGGCGAAAGGCAATTTTTTGTATCAAGAGTTGCAACAAACTTTTGAAAAATACTGTTTACATAAACAGTCTGAAATAACAATGTTATTTTTGCTCATCATATGTAGTCACAGAAGAATGTTTTTAAATGTAGTGTTTCTTTCTGTTTAATCGTTTCTCTATTGAAGAAGTAAATCATGCATTAGAGTTAATTACTAATATTTCACACATCAGAGAAGCTGCGGTTGTTCAGCTGTATAAGACAAACGCTGTGTAATATGATTCTTGATGCCGTCTCAACAGGTGGTGTGTGACGAGAACGGGTCTAAGGGTTACGCCTTTGTGCATTTTGAAACTCAGGACGCAGCCGACCGCGCCATTGAGAAGATGAATGGCATGTTACTGAACGACCGCAAGGTGTGAGTGTCCAAGCAGGGTCATGTGACAGGAAGGGGGTCCTTTGACTTGCTGATTGACAAAGACAGTCTGTAGTTGTCAGTCACTAATGTAACAGATAACTTTGGAAGAAAGTTTGTTGACCAATACTCTTTATATACTTTATAACCTCACCCTCATGTTTTCCAAACCTACAGTATGTATCTTTCTTACTTTTATGGAATGCAAAAAATTTTTTTTCATCCATAAAATTAAAGTTAGTGGGGTTCAGCATTAATTTGGACCCTTATGGCTTTTATTGTAAAACATATTCTGCTAGTCTTTTAGCATTTAAGTTATTATTTATATATAAGTTTGGTCTGCAGCTGTCAGTATTGCATTTATGCATCAGTCACGTTTATGTCTTTGCTGTTTTTTGTAGGTTTGTGGGTCGTTTCAAGTCCAGGAAGGAAAGGGAAGCAGAGATGGGTGCCAAAGCCAAAGAATTCACCAATGTTTACATCAAGAACTTTGGCGAGGACATGGATGATCAGAGACTGAAGGAGCTCTTTGATAAATACGGTGAGTTTGAGAGTATAAACGGATGTGGTGGTGGTAGCCTTGTAGTCTTTTTATCTGAAGATTTGGTTTCTACCTGCAGGTAAAACACTGAGCGTGAAGGTCATGACTGACCCCACAGGGAAATCCCGTGGATTTGGGTTTGTGAGCTACGAGAAACATGAAGATGCTAACAAGGTACAGTGAATTTGTATTATGATTTGCTCAGAATGCAAATAAGCTAATCAGCTGATGCTCAGACATGTTTGAAAATAAGCATGAAAATAGCAGCAGTGATATACTGACACTCTCACTGAATTTAGATGGATTGGATGGACTGACAGTTAAACAAATGAACAGACAGGTCATTTATTGTATCGATATTTCTTTCTCAGGCTGTGGAAGAGACGAATGGGACAGAGCTTAACGGTAAGACAGTGTTTGTTGGCCGAGCACAGAAAAAGATGGAGAGACAAGCAGAACTCAAGAGGAAGTTTGAACAGCTCAAACAGGAAAGAATCAGCAGATATCAGGTAATCAGCTGCTTTGTTCTCTTTGTGTGTGTATGGTTGTGTTCTTAGTAAAAAAAAAAGATTTGTATTTATTTTATGCGTATATTTGTGTTTATAGGGTGTGAACTTGTACATCAAGAATCTTGATGAGACCATCGATGATGAAAAACTTCGTAAAGAGTTCTCTCCTTTCGGCTCCATCACCAGTGCCAAGGTGGGTCAAAGGGTGACTCTTTACAGTCTATTTCTGTTTAAGCACTTTGGGCAAATTCCAAACAACATTTTTGCACCATTGAAGGACACAGTGGGAAGGGGATGGTATTTGAAGGCCCTTTCCAAATCAAAGTGAGCAACCAAAGACCACAGGGCTACATTGGTAGCTGACTTCAAAGAAGAATTTTGTTAATCTTAAAGTGACACAAGGTCATGGTTTATTTGAAAAATGTTGATAATATAAGAATTCAAACCCAACAATCAATATTCCTTAAATATTTATATTTTTACAAATGTGGTCATATTTGTTTGTTTTGTAGTAGATGTGCACAAGTTGAAATCAGTTTGATGATGCAAATAGGCTGTATTTGGTCCAGTAATACAATATTCTGCTTTTGCAAGATTTATATTTTTGACTTGATGGAAGAAGGAGGTGATATCTTATGCAATGTATATTACTGTAGGTGATGCTGGAGGATGGCAGGTCCAAAGGTTTTGGCTTTGTGTGTTTCTCCTCACCGGAGGAAGCCACAAAGGCTGTGACAGAGATGAACGGGCGTATTGTGGGCTCCAAACCTCTGTATGTAGCCCTGGCCCAACGCAAAGAAGAACGCAAAGCTCATTTGACCAACCAATACATGCAGCGTATAGCTGGCATGAGGGCCATGCCTGCCAACGCTATCATCAACCAGTTCCAGCCTGCCGGTGGTTACTTTATGCCAGCTGTGCCACAGGTGGGTGAGATGCAAAAGTTTTAGACAACATTTATTTATAACTGGAAACTATAGTTTATTTAAAAAAAACTCATGTAATTTAGATGTTTTCATTTATATATTTTTTTTTTAACAAGACCTCACTGTATATTATGGAAGACCATTTCCACCACATTAGCATAAAATTGGCATTCTTTGGTAAATTATACTTATGACATAAAAAGCCAGTCACAATTATGGCAAGCCAAGTCATAATTATGACAAAAGTAGAAATTTTATCTTATAATTAGCACTTTTAGTCGTACGTTCAACTAATGTCATAATGAAGAGTTTGAAGAGACATTTATTTAATAATTTCCATAAATATGACTTTTATGTCATAATGATGAATCACCAAAGCATATGTTTCTTTTGTGCCTGAAATGGACTTTCATGCATCTATAGATATAAAAATAATAAATAATTAAATACACAATTGCTCTCAATAGTAAAAGGGTCCATTAATGATTAGTACACAGAAAAATGGCTTATTCTACTTAATATTTTTGTCTTGTTTTTGGTCAGAATATCTAAAAATTCTCAATTCAAGATAGGTTTACTAGTTAAGCAAAATGACTTAAGATATTTACTTGTTTCCAGGTGACAAAAATCTAAATTATGTGCATTTTGCTTAAAACAAGTACACATATCTGCCACTGCTTATCTAGTAGAAGTATCTTGATTTAAGATTGTTTTGATATTTAGACTAGAAAAAAGACAAAAATACTAAGTAAGGTTAGCCATTTTTTGCAGTGCAAACTCTCCAGTTATATGATTTTGTTTCTATCTAACGCATCACAGGCCCAGAACAGAACAACATACTACGCACCAAACCAGCTCACCCAGATGCGTCCGAACCCTCGCTGGCAGCAGCAGGGCGGCAGAGGTCAGGGTGGCTTCCAGGGCATGCCCAGCTCCTTGCGCCAGCCAGGGCCCCGTGCCAACATACGCCATCTGGCCCCCAATGCTTCCACCCAGGGCCCACGCGGGATCCCCACAGGTGCACAGAGAGTGGGTGAGAAAACCCACCCGCTAATGATGCAATGCCAACTTTGACCTGAAAATTCCACTGTCATTTCAAGTGTGATTTCAAAGAGTAGTATATTTGATCAATTATGTCAGAAAGATTATCATTCAGGTTTTAGTTTATCTATTGGTTCTAGCTGACCTGGGTCCAGTTGCATAAACTTAGCCTTCATGTTAAAACTTCTGTTTTATTTTTTGTATTTACCTTAGACTAATATACATTTTTATGTTACAGAATTAAACAAAAAATTTAGCTGACTAACTTTTAATACTAGTTTTAACCTTTTAACCTTTGCAACCGGCCTGATCGTTACTCAATTCCATTAAAATTCCACAAGCTACACATTTATTTATTACAACAAGACAGTTTGATCTTCTTTCTGTCCTGACTATTGCTTTAAAGTTATTTGCTTCTTTCCACAACTAGGAGGCACTAGCCAGCCTATGGGTCCCCGGCCGGGCATGGGGGTGACGACTCCACGTGCCATGCCCCCATACAAGTATGCCACCGCCATACGAAACACTCAGCCTCAGGTCGTGCAGCCCATTACTCTGCAACAGGTAATATACAGACATTTACTGCACATAAATTAAAACTACACCTTTGATTTAATCATTCTAGCTGTCCAGTTTCGGATATTATGGATTGTATATTTAACTCACATACATATTTAATTTAATAACATGTCTATTTTTAGTTGTAAACAGGAATAGAATTTCTTGTCATAAAACACAGCCATTTCAAGAACAGTCATATGGAAAATGTTCAAATATGTGTTAGGGGTCATGGTAAATAAGTTGAGTAGAGATGCACAATAGGTACCACAAGTTTTTATTTAAAGGTGCCATAGAATGGAAAGCTGAATTTACCTTGGCATGGTTGAATAATAACAGTTCAGTACATGGACATAACATACTGTGAGTCTCAAACACCATA
>JAUMHQ010000078.1:9044029-9054819 GCA_032361165.1 Enteromius paludinosus | reverse complement strand
GTTATGTCCATGTACTGAACTCTTATTATTCAACCATGCCAAGGTCAATTCAGTTTTCCATTCTATGGCACCTTTAATTTATTCCATTAAGCCATTTGGTTCACATGGTAAGTGTGAGCATCTGCAATTTGGCAAAAGTTTAGGAAGTTTTAAGTGTATAATGTGTTACTGACTACATCCTCTAGGTGGCATCGGTGCTCCAAGAAAACCTCTGCAGCCACGTCACTCCCTACAGAACAGATATTCTGACAAAAGAGCAGCGCCCAGAATCAGATCACATTTTTCACTTAATTGTAGTTATTAACAGCACGATGAACGATAGCTTATGGGTTCACTTCCATTTAGGAATTACTTTTTTCCCCAGGCTGCATTGTACCTTTGAATCAGACACCCCAGGTCACTCTATGCTCTCCACAAAAATACATTTTTACCTTCTCATCGTAGCACTAAATTTACATAAAATAATGGCGAAAAAATAAAACACAAACCGTAAAACAGCTAAAATGATGATCCAGGAAACCAAAATATCTTTTATTGTCACAGAAACATTAGTTTGTGAAACGTTAAACTGACAGAGCCACTGAGAAAGTGAAGCCATTTGTTTCAAAAGCATGACAGATTTATACACATCAGCAAGCAATGCCCCAATCGCCCAGTGTTTGAAGAGTTTTCCAAATATAAGGCTATTTAAAAAAACAACACAAAATTAGTTACCATTTGAATAGAAAGGGAACCGCTGCAAAATTGGAAGGGATTTATAATAAATTTTTGAATGATGTTTACTGGAATTGTGTTGTTTGTCCAGCTTCATTAAAATGATTAAAGCACATGGGGTTAATTCAAAAAGATAAGAAAACATTCAAGTTCATAATCATATCCACATTCATATTTCAATTCCCTTAGGTTTATTTCAACAGCATTACACTAAAGAAACATTTAGAAAATCCACATCCTCAAACTATTACTCATCTCACAACCTCCATCAATTCAGAAATGTCTCGGGGAATACTGAAGCGTGAACAATTATGTCTCAGTAAAATACTCCCGGGCACTAAATATCACAGAGTGCCTATACAGAACGCAACATCCAAGTTAAAAATTACATATAATGCCATTATCATTACATGCCACAGACACATGAATGTTTTCTATTCTGTGACCCTATTTTTTTTTTTTTGATGGGTTCAGCTTAAATTCATAAGACAACACCAAGACAGTTTTCTCCCTATTTGTTAAATATCACAGATGTCTGAGAATCTAAGGTTTATAGATAAATGCTATTGTACTGTAATTATAGTCTTCATTTTCAAAAGACTTGATGCATTTTACAAACAAACAATGTATTGCTCATGAGAATGCAATTTTAACGAATTTTTGTCTGCTTGCAAAATACCAACTTTTATCTTTGGCAATGTTTCAGAAACAAAGAACAGACCTTTTTTTTGCCTTCTGGACTTTCCCAGACTTCTGGAAAGTGCTAAAATCTCTCCCAAAAGTGTTTCGAAGATAATGAGATGCCTAGTGTGCTGTCAAAGAAATTCACTGGTTTGAACTTTACCCCTGTATGATTCAGTAATATCTGAATAGCAGCAAGTTACTGAGGTCAAGTGCTTTGTGCTCTTAACATCTCCCTAATGTTACTCTAATGTTAGCAAAGGTTATGGCTTCTCCTTCAGCTGCTTCGGAACATTTACTCGCCTCTTTTGTAACAAAGGTCTAGAATTGAGAGCAATTTTTTAGCTGGCTTTTCTATGTGGTTCAAGAAAAGTGTCGTTTTTACTTCAAAATCTATTTGCATAGAATCTGTTGCTAGGAAACAGGGTCACATTATTACAGTATGTGCTTCAATTGTTCAGTTGTGCTCTTAATTGCCATTTTAAGGCTAATTTACACTGCACCGACAGAAAAGTCTGAGTTAGTGGGATCAATGTGTATACCCCTTTTTGCAGTCAGAGTTTACTTGTGTTAAGTCGGGTCAAGGAATTGCTGTTGGTCAGGGTTGTCGGTGCAGTACAAACCAATCTATGTACAAATGTTTTTTTTGCAAATCCCAGCAGCAAAGTTGAACCTAAATTACTATCCGATACAAAGTGCACAAAACAAATGAAGGAAGAGACTGCACAAATGAGCGCTAAATGGAATTTCTTCATCTCCTAAAGCTGAATAGTGGAGCTGTGATTTTAAGGCGCCGAACATACATTTGTTTTACATGTTTGTCTTACCATGCAAAGAAACACATTCCAGTTTCAAGCACTACGTGCTGGCTTCTTGAACTTCTCTGGAGATAATGTTTAATGTATAAATATTGACCAGGCATTCTCTTCCTCCAGGTCTGGAGCGACTCCGAAGGGTCATCCAAGGGATGCAATATCCTACTCATGCAATTCTTCCACCTCTCTCAGGCAAGCTGAGAACGAAGGGGAACAAGATCCCTTTGGCCTCCACAGGTGCTTTCAGACACTCGCCTTTGAATCGACCTCCATCCTCTTCTACAACGAACTGAAGAGTCTGAGATTTATTCACACAGTAGATGCAATTATCGATGACAGCGCATCGAAACGGCAGTGTGCAGCCCTGCTGCTGGGAGGCGCAGTCATGCCACATCTTCACGATGGTGTTGTATTTAAAGACGCTGATGCCCTGTTCACGGTTCACATCAAATCGGTAGATGAAGCTCTTAAGAGCTACCATGTCTGTGGACTTTTTCCTGCTGTTGTTGTATGGACACTCCTGCCATTCGTCTCTTTTGGGGTCGTATCTGAGCAACCGATAGAACAGAGACCCTCCCGAGACGTACAGCTCGCCGTTACATGTAGTGGCTTCGTGAGCTACCGCAAACGCTCCTTTGGGTAGAGGAGCCACCGCCGTCCAGCGGTCCATTCGAGGGTCGTACTTCTCCACCGTGAAAAGACATTCACCGCCAATGGCGTACAGGTTCCCGTCCATAGAGACGAGTTTGAGTTGTGACCGTGCTTGGTTCATTGGTCGGACTTCGCTCCAGCGGTCTGTGATGGGATTGTAGCAGAACACTTTGTCCGAGACTTTGCTCTTCTCCCCAGTTCCCCTGATCCCGCCAGCCACAAACAAGTAGTTGTACATGGTACAGATACCGCAGCCTCTGGTGTTGATGTCTTCTGGCATGACGGTCAGCGTGTGCCAGTCCTTGCTGCTCGTATTGTAGTAGTAGATCATGTGATTGTCCTCAAAAGACGTGATGGAGAGAGGACTCTGGGGACGGCTGCTGTTTCTGCTGGGCGGCCTACTTCCTACGCGCTCGAACACGTCGTTGATTTCCGCCACCATGAGACACTGGCGGTTCTCCATCCGTTTGCGCAGTATGAGGTCTCTCTCCGAGCCCGTCAGGCGGCCGTAGACCGCCGGATCTCTCAGAACCTGGAGAAAGTTATCGCTCATGAATCGATAGGCGGTTTCTTTCAGTTCATTTAGCCGCTGCTTTTTGGCGATGCTTAGGATTTCGTAGCAGTTCTCTGGTGTGATCTGTATGGATATGGTGTCGATAGCTGCTTGTACCGCACAGGGCATCTGCAGGATCTTTGCTCCTGTGATGACTTCCACGATGTTGTCTTTGCTTACGTTCATCTGGGAAGAGTAAACATAATCTACAAGCACCGATAAGGTCTTGTAGCTCATTCCTTTTACCTTCAGGATGTCTCTCGAGAGCCTAGCCTTAAAATAATCACTTTTCTCAGCTAGTACTGATTTGTGTGCTTGTATTTTCTGCCCGCCCACCTCTATGACTAAATTCGGCTCTTCCTTTGCAGATAGAGCTTCTCTTACTGCAGATCCGGTTGGCTTCAGCCCTTGGCTCGATTCCAGCCTAGTCTGTCCGAATGATGTTCTGTAGAGGGTCTGATCTGCTCCTTTAGAGGAACTTATAAAGCATCCCAAGGTTTTTTCAAGTGACCCCGTTTCTTGAGAGCTTGAATAGGAATTATTTCTGTCCTTTGATGTGGAGGAGACATTTTTAATGTCAAACTGACTCCGAACCACCTCGCCATCACTCAGGACATTGGATAATTCATCGAATTCCTTCTTGTTCTCTGATCTGAAGCACAGAGAGGATGCCAAACTGGAAGCTACCTTTGTTCCATTGGTTCCTTCTCTAATATTCCCTTGTTTTGAAGCATCACTCATGTTTCTCAAACTAAGGTCCAGATTTTGTGCTCTAAATGAGTCCAGAGGCTGTATGTGCTCTTGAAATCCACTGTCGCTAGAGACAGCATCTTGTGCGTATTCTGCACCTGTTACAGTGCCGTTGTTTCCCAAACTCCTGTTGTCAGTTAACCCTCCTGATTCTGATGTATCCCACGTACCCGGGAGACCCTGCAGTATTTCCATGCTGGGGGTGCCTGTTTTCCCCAAAGCCGGGACATTGTTATTGTTCCCTTCCCCTGGGATAGGCGATTCTGGAGAGTCAGGGTTGGCCGCATGAAATAAAACGTCTGCTTGTACTGTGAACATGTTTCTGTCTTGCAGAGTGTTGTTCATCCTTCTTTAGCTGTGGTGCAGCTTATGTTACTCATTTAGTGCTTGCAGAGCAACTCAGAATTATTACCTTTCCCAACAGTATGCCTAAATTAATCCCAGTGAGTCTCAGGAATAAGTGGCAGATTCTACTTATTGGTGTTATGCCCGTTCAGAGACAACATCGCAAGGTGCATCCTAGCTGGATTTATTTGCTGTTGGTTCCATGAGTGCACATTTCATCCAGGTAAACCACAAAAATAAACACATATCAAGAGAAGATCCTCACAAAACTGGGTCCAAACCTTCCAAAAAAAGAAGACAAAGTTATTCATCCATATAATTACACTAATATTACGTATAACACATTTTAAAGCCTAATCCAAATGATTAGAAAGATGTTATTATTATGATTTAAACACACATTTTAACGTGAACGCAAGTGGTGCTGTTAAGCTTAATTTATTCCTATAAACAAGGGAAATAATCTGTCTGTTGCAGTGACAGTAATATATATCATGAACATCATAATGAGTTGCTGTACCACTCGCTGATCAAAATACTGAAACGCTCCATTTAAGCCACTCCAATGCGCATGCGCATTTTTTTGCAAACCTGCTGACAGCATTATGGATTACATCTTAAAGAGATAGAAAAACAGCACCTTTAGTTAATGTTCTTTTCATTGTAGTTGTTAAATCGCTAATTTAAATAGAGCTAAAAACAAATGTGCAGCGGACGGCAGACAGAGAGGTTATATATAAATAGCGCTGAGAAAAAGCTGTAGCTAAAGTAACGTTAGTCTTTGAAATATAAAATACTAAACCCCTTCTAAATGATTCAATAGACTCAGTACTTACTCGTTAAGCGGCGGAATTTCTTTGCGCGATTCCTCACACAAAGCGCTCTTATGTAAGTCAGTGACTGTTAAGATCTAAGAGCACCGCGCTGCAGGGAATCCGCGCATTAGTCTACGAGGGATGAGCTTTCCCAAATTCGGACCACTTAAACATTCACAGGAACGTACTGTCCACCCCATATTGTAACAAAACGGCAGTTCAATGAGAACTTCTCTTCCTCCTCCTCATCCTCAAACAAACCGTATGCGTCTGAAAGCCTCGACAAGAAAATCGGCGTGCACAAACGAAATATATTCCACAGAAGCGACCCTGTGCTCCGCTTCTGATCGACACCGCCTCTCTGCCCTCGGAGTGCCTTGCAGTATTTTTTTGTATTATTGTAGGCTGAGGTAGGTATTGATCTAAACCACACCCCCGTTTGTGTTCACCCACTTCACATTAGAGCTGCTGATCTAATCCGCGGTAAGCGCGCGACGCGACGTTCCAGCACTCAGCGCGCCGCCGAATGAAGGATGTTGCGCAACGGACAACGGGAACTCCCAAGCATTTGCGCAAAGCATTTGAACGTTTATTGAATAAAAATAATGTTTTATTAGTGTTCAGTAAAACGTGGTAGTGATTTTCCAAACTGCCACAATGCGCGAAGAACACTGAATATATTTGATATAGTGGACAAAATAGTACATGAAACGAAAAACACATGTCCACTCTACAAAAAGTAAAGAAAATAATTTCAGGCTTTACTCACAGGAGAAAAACAACAACTTTATCTGGCCTTCTCAAATGTGGTGAGGTTTTATGGGCACATTAAGGAATACCATTACTCTCCATCCTGATATTATGGGCTGGACTTCAAGATAGTTTCTAGGGTAACCACTCCATTTCACAGAGCAACAAATCAGAGCTGAAACGGTCTGTCAGCCTGACAGCACATGGTCAGACTGAGATGTCACTATTAGCCCTCTAAATACACACATCAGCTGTTCTCAGTCTGAGGGGACTCACAAAGATCCCTGAGCCCACAAAGACTGAAAGCATTGCATATATTAGTGTGGCATCCGGTGAGGGAGGGAGGAAAGGCCTCCTGCAGAACAACACTAGTATTAGTGCTTATATAGCTCAGAGGATTTTATTTGTATCTCAGATGTCAGAAGTTTTGTCCACTCTAATGACAGACAGATGTCAGATTAAAACCAAAGATTCTTACAAACACTGAGATATCGGCTATTTTTCGTTATCTTAGAAACAATAATTAAGAAATATTTATTTGGCATTTCGCAATGCATTTAGGGGTGCGTAGGGTTTAATTCTACGGTTGTCTTGATGCAAAAAACAAAAACAAATGTTCAAATATTATCTGCATTTATATAAATATTCTCACTCAGTGTGTAGATTCAAGTGAGGACATCTAAACATCCAATAAAAATCAACCATCATGATAAAGGGATCATAAATATTACTTTTTTAATTTCTCTTAAGTAAGTCCAGGACCATGAATATTTCACAAATGCCTCTCAAACACATCGCACTGAAAATATAAAGGGGGGAAATTAATTTTTTTATTATGTTTCTCTCCTTCCTTCCATGCTCATGTCAATTTTACCGTACATCGGTGTTGTTGTTGGTAAAGTGCATTTCACAGAAATCTATTCAACCTCTGTTCAGCCTCAAATGTGATTTTATTCTTAAGTCATTCCCTTACGTATGAGCTGGCAGTTATAGTCCATCAGAATGAAAAAGAAACTAAAAAGGGCCAGTTGAAAATAAAACAAACAAAATGGTTATCTATCACACTTGCAAAGATATACAAAGAACGCAGGTTAACACAATGGTATATATTTGTTAATATACAAGTCAGAAATACATATCACAATGTATCATTATAAAGCTTTTCCCATACCTTTAAATATTGATAAGCATTAACTTTAAATTAGAATTATAAATGAATGCCACTTTTCTTGAACTTGTAACATAGGATACCAACTTCACTTTAGGACCCAAACAGAATCTCTGGCCCGCCAGAGACTCCCATACAAGTCATTCAGTCACAGGTTGTAGCTGATCACAGAGACCAGTGTAAAGGCCATAAACCTCAGATGGGCCTGGATTCAACCAATGTTTTAGGACTTCTTTTACAAGAACAACCATTGCTTGAAGCAATTCCCTTTCATGAAATGTTCTTTAAAGAAGAAAAACTGAAATGAAATGACAAAGTGAGCAGATGCAGGAACTGAAAGCATGTTAAAAATGACAAAATAAAATAAAATATATGTTTGCTAGAAGGCTGAATGTTCTATTATGTAGCAGTTAAAAAAGTTGTATTACCACAATTAGACCTGAATATTATCACACTGCAGTGGTACTGACATTTTCACAAATGCGTTTTTTAATTTGAGTGAAAGTGGTAAAACATATTTCTCTGATGCATGACCGAGTACTTGGTAGTTCAGCTCATTCCTGGAACACTTTATTTTTCCCCCCTTCATTCATTAATCTTAGCCCATGACTGAATGAAAGATCTGCTCTCTCTGGCGTGCAAAGGTAATGAAGACGTACAGTAAAAGCATCATTAGATAAATATAAAAAACAAGCGATGGATACTGGTGTTTGTGCAGCTGCATCCAATCTAAAACCTAATCCTCACGTTCTCTCTTGTTCTCTCACAGACTGGGTAGTGGTATTTGCCACACCATAATAGTGGACACCATCTCCTCGTGCTTAGACTGTTTTGTTTTTCTGTTGATTCTACGGTGCCCCAGTCCTCCTGACACCACCAGCAATGAGCTCACATTTACTTTGTCAGTCTGCTTGGCTTTCTGGAAATGCGCTGGCTCGTTCAGCAGGTCGTATATCGCCCCGTCCTCTGGGCCGTGCTCTAAAGAGCCCTGAGACAGAGCCAGAGACCCACACGAGGAGGACAGGGAGTCCTGGAGAACTGGAGCGTGTGAGGGAGAGCTGGTACTGCTGCACCCAACCCCAGAGCAGTTCTCGTCCAGTTGGGTTCCCTCCACCTCGGGGGCCCCAGGCTGGCACTGGCTGGGTGTGTTGGAGGTGAGAGTTGCCATGGTTGCATGGGAGACATTACACACTGCCGTTGCCATTGTGAGGAACTTGACTGGGCCATGGTGAGCATGAAAAGAGACCATTCCTCGACCTGGAGCAAGACAACGAGGGAGATACATGACAAAGATGTAAAAAGGTTGCTCAAGCAGAACTAAATTAAACACAGAGAGATAAAACACACACACACGCACAAATGTGAGAACACAATAGGGCAGTATAATATATCTATACATATAGTAATGAGTAAATGATGACAGATTTTTGAAGTCACTCTTTGGAAAAATGAAAGTGGTATCAAAATGTGAAAGCCCTTTTCTTTGTTGGGTGTGGTTTGTTCCTGAAATTCTGCTAAGTTGCAGTTTTTGAAAGTGCTACAGACCTAAAACTACCCACCGGGCACTGAGGAGCAAACAAACCTCTGCCATTGGCACAATTCCACAGCAATAACAGTAAAAAACTTGTTTAGAACCCACCTGTGACTTTTGGGATGCCCTGCAGTCTGGGCACAGACAGGGCCACTGTGACCCCAAGATTGGTCCCCACCAACAGCAGTCCGTGACACACTAACAGACTGCTCACAGAGACTCTCTGCTGTCCTGAAAGAGAACAATTAATTTCATTCAATTACTTGCACTGCAGACTAAATCAGAAAAACACATACTATAAACACTTGTGGCAAGCACTCATGACTAGAGGTACTTGGTGAAACATTCACCCAGTGGAATAATAACATCATCCACACATGCTAGGCTGTGTGGGTAGGAACTCGACAGAATGTGTGGGTAGGTTACTATGGGGATGATGCTGAACAGCAGTTGGTTTCCAAAGAAACCTGACACGATGCGCACTTACAAATGGAAGGGAGGCCTTATTAGAAATAAAAGAACGGCAAACGATCAAAACATTTGGTTAAACAACCAACTCTAAATTTGTACATCATGTACTGTACACTAAGTGGAATTATTTTAATAAAATAAAAATGAGAATGAAATTTTATAAAAATTAAATGAGCTACTGACGTCTAGTTCCCGGTCACAGTTCCATGAATTATGTCTATTTCAAAATGAATGTCATGTTGGTGATAAAATCATAAGCAATTGTTATTGCCATTGTTGACACATTATTGGTAAAAAAAAAAACGTGCTATAAATTGACACTGTGAATAATATATAACAAACAAACATAAAATAGACTATAAAAGCACAATTAAAAATATTAAGGAATAGTATTTGTACTTGTATGTAATAATAATGATAATGATACAGTTGCTTTTTACTCAAAGTATATTACTCCAATTAAAAATAATGATATAAATAATAATATATATTTTAAACACACACATTAGGAGCTGTTTTAAGAACTAGGAAGCTAATAAAAACAATGGGAGGGTTAAAGGATTTTATGCAATAGAATTTTCAGAGAGTTTGGAATTTTATTAGTGTGGCTAAAGGAAGTATGTCATCGGGCCAGAGCTGTTCTTTTGTCACTTATCACACAGGAGCAAACAGAACTGCTGATAAAAAGAAACAACACTGAAAAAAATACAATGCGCCAACACCCTCAAACACCTGATTGGTCAGGACCTTCCAATATCCTATTCAGCGGTTCCTTAGCGCTCACTGACTTGTTAGGTAAGGTTTGACTCATATATCTGAACATCACAGATCATTACATTAGTCATGGAGACTCTAATCGGGGAATATTACTAAACAAATGAGGTCTGAGTTTGCAAAAACACCTCCACAGTTTTGAAGTGTTTCACTGCAAGTCCTGTAGTAGACCAAATCTGTCACAGATACTAAAAGTTGTAAAAGGTCACACCCTAAAGAAATGTTCAGTCCTTACGGACAATGGAGAAAGACCCATTAACCTTTTTACACGTTGTAAATATGTTTTATCTGTTACTCTAAATAACAAGATATTGCAAGATTGTCTGCAAAATGAGAGGGTTCTTTATGTTTCTAAAAAGAGTCTGTGGTGCTTTCTCGTCATCTGGCTGCAGTGGTGTAGCTGAACATCTCTACCATCCAAGAATAGATGTAGCCATGGGCTCTGTGTGTGTTTTCCAGTCTGACCTTCAGAAGAGGGACATAAAAGACGTGTACATGGCAGATTAAGTTTATCTGAAATAAAAGGTTTAGTTTTTTTGCATATTTTTATAAGACAATGTACAAGCTGTGTTTAGTGTTTTAACCAAGCTAAGCTGTTGTGGTCAGTTAATCGCCTGCTGGTTGAGTGATATTGTGGCTGATGTCTTTGTACCACCATCAAAAAACTGACACACTTTATTATAAATCATGTCAAGAACAATCAAAACTGGTTTGTGCTGATGAAACGGTGGGTGGGATTTGATCTTATGAGCAACATGAAAAATGAATCCCT
>JAUMHQ010000078.1:9013446-9037214 GCA_032361165.1 Enteromius paludinosus | reverse complement strand
ATAAATAAATAAATAAATAAATAAAATGACCTTTTAAACCGTTTAACTGATTGTATTAATCGGTTAAACTTCAAATCTGTCGGTTAACGGTTAAACGGTTAAAATGAGCATCCCTACAAACCATGTTTTTGTCTTTTTAGGAATCACTATGGTACTTTAGGTAGGTACTGCTGCGGAGTAGCCCAGTACCTGAGAGATTCGTCATAGACATAAACAGAGAGAGGTAGCTCCGGCTACAATGTTCTTCCACAAGATGCACTCAGTTCTTTTTATTAACCACTCGAGTGCCAAAAATTACAGACTGCAGCTTTAAAATGCAGAAATTTAAGCAAAAATTACTCCAGTCTTCAGTGTCACATGATCCTTAAATAATACCAATATGCTGATTTGCTGCTAAATCAATGCTAATGCTAAAAACAACTGTGCTACTTAATATTAAATCAATGCTACTTACTATTTTGTGATGTAATATGGACAATTTTTAATAAGGAAAAATAAAATGGAGATAGTAAAAATAAATAAAAGAATTATTAAAAACAATTACGTCATGTTTAATAAATTTAACAAATCACTGATAGCCTGCATCTGTTACTGTGTGCATCTTCCTACCCTCCAGCGTCTTTAAGTAGATCTTTATTCAGCTGGTTTGCCTCAAGAGGCTCTGATTACATAACACCAGCGCCTACACAGCATTCCCAAACCCTCTCTCTTCATCTCTTGCTCTGATTCAAACAGATTTGTGATGAGCGGGTTTGTAAGATGAAAAAAAAAGAGCTCTTGAAGACACATTTTACTGATTAAATGTCAATGATGTCAACGAAAGCAGACTTTGATTTAGAACACAAAGCTCATGATCTGATAATGCTACAACATGATGGAAAATCTTATTGTTTTACGGCATTCATCTGGAACTGTGCAGTATTTCCGAAATGGCTCATCCTATGAGCATTACATTATGTGAACACTGAGAAGGGAACACTAAAGAGTATTATAATACAGTTACATAAACTACTGTTTAAAGTCTTTTGGTTCTTTATTTGATCAAAAATAAAGTAAAAACAATAATTTTGTTAATTTAAAATAACGCTTTACTTCTTGAATGTATTTTAAAATGCAATTTATTCCTATAATTTCACTCGTCTTTAGTGTCACATGAGCCACTTACAAATAATTCCAATATAGGGCTTGAAATACATTTCTTACTTCTATCAGTCACTGATCTATCAAACAATTTCAATGTTGTAAACAGTTGTGCTTCTTACTATTTCTGTAGAAACCATAATATATATATATATAGCAAAGTATTTAACAATATCCCTAAATTATTTACTAAATATCTGTGTCTCAGGCAGCAGAAAACCGGAGCAAGAGTGACATGGAATACGAGTGTCCCAGAGAGAAAAACAGCTGTGGAAAGAATTAATGAGAGACGGGGAAAAATATTTTTAAACGTCTCACTTTCCTTGAGCACCTTCCAGAGCACTCCCTGCTGAAACCTGCTTAATCCTGTGTGAATTTAGGCTAGTTTATTTTGGTTACTTGTAGAAAATCTTGCTTGTTTAGCTTGTCAAGAAGCGCACCAGCATCCAATACTATTTTCTTTTCAGCAGGGATGGATGGATTACTTTTTCTAACTCCAAAATAAAAACCAAACACATTGAACCAAAACAAACTCTTATAACGATAAATAAAAAAAACCTCCTTACCATCAGCCCTGGAGAAGACAACTAGAGAACCGCTGACTAAGCCTGCATACAGAGACCCACTCTTGTACACCAGACATGTGACACTGGACTTATCAGGGGAGAAGAAGTGCTGCAGACGAACCTTCTTAGACCGTTGGCTGCTCTTATACACAGATATACTGAAAAAAACAACAATTCATCATATTAAACTCATTAATAGACTATAAATCACTAGATAAACAAATAGAAGGCGTCACACTCTCCTCTTCATCTATATGGAGTTTGTGGATGTATTGGCTGATGTACACACCTGCCTTCCTCCATTCCCAGACACACAGTCGGTGTGTCACTAGCTTTCCGGGCCTCAGGCTTCACCTCACCATTTTCCAAAGGCTCAGCCAGAGGCACATACGTCATGCTGAGAATACGTGACTCCACATTAAAACACTCGGTCACTTTGGGATTTGAGTTCTGCAATGCCACAACAGAGACCTGGCCCATATGATTGGTGCAGCTGGCCACCTGAACAGAAAGAGATGATTTCAAAATCTAAAGATCTCACTGTTCCTTTAAACTGTTTAACAAAACTGATTTGAGTACTCAAGTCTGAAGCTTTTTGCATAGGTGATGTCTCAGATCAATGGGACACAGGCTGAGTGCTCTTAAAGGAGTGTAGCCCATCATTGCAAGCTCTTAGGTCAGAGAGGAGAGTTATTTTATGACCTTCTAAACTGTAAATACAGGTGCAACCTTACACTCGCACAGAACAGTGTTTAATGACGCTTTTAGAGTTCAGGCAAGCTTTAAAATGATTAAATACTGTTTGAGGACAAGTACAATTTGGGAACAAACATACAAACACCAGACGGACAGATTCGTATTATGTTGGACTGCAATGGAAGGAAGTTGGTCTAATTTAATATAAAAGCATTTTAAGTTTTGACCGTAACTGTCTCACCCATACACATCCGTGACCCATAATAGGCAGATCTGCAGTGCTGTCAGTGTTCACGTGAGGCTCAGGGTTGTGAACTGCACACTCCACCTAACACAAATACACACTGGTTTATTAGACCATTATTTTGCCATTATAAACAGTAATGCAAATGAGATCGCAAGATGTTCGGTTTGTCACCTTGAACTCCTGCAGTTTTGACATGACCACAGCCATCTGCTTGAGTAAGAGAGGATGGTTTTGCTTCCTCATCTGATTACCATCATCTTCAGCACAAAACCAGCCTTGGATGTTGTCTTCCTCTGAGGAAAAAAACACACACATTACATTAGTGAAGCATTCCTCAGATTCCACAAACCAATGATATTCCCAAATGTGTCCTCCTGTTGCCAGTGGTATAATTTATTTGTCTGCACTGAACTTTTAGTTCTGGCTTGGCCAAACGATGATTCACACACTGAACAATATCAATCCAGCTAGCACATAAAAAAAAAAAAAACTATTAAAATATGTTTATTTCAAAAATATGCTTGGAACATCATATTGAGGTATGTTTCAATGTGTTTAAGACATATGAGTCTTAGATCTCTATCACAGAAGAGTCATAGACAAAGACAGGATATGGAGACACAGGAAATGACACTTACGTAGAGCCAATTTAGCCATCTGCATATTACTGATCCAAGCTTGCTTGATAGATGGACTTAAAGTGTTGAAGACTGCAGTGAAGAACGTGGGCCTACCATACCTAAGTCAGAAAAAAAAGTCAGAACGACAAAGTTGAGATTCCTTTCTGAAAAAGCTTTAACAATGAAAACAATACACATTTGTCTGAATTCATTGTAAGTGCATCAGGCGGTATACAAATCTCTTGGGTAGTCTAAATATCTCAGCACGGGTTCAGCTGGTCTGGCAAACTGTCAGGCAGCTGGAGAAACAGACAGGGTCCCATCCTGTTTATCAGTGACTTTGCAGGATGTGATTTAATAATTGGCCAGTTCCAATACTAACGAACAGATCATAGAACTGATAACCTTTCTACTTTTCTAAAGTATTATTTTTCATAGTATTTTATGACTTTCATTGAGTATAATGGACAGTATAATGACCAGAACTTAAATAGTGAGGCCATGTAATCCACACTACTCCTACCACCAACTCAAAAAGAAAGCCAAAGTCAAAGTGTGTGAGAGATTTATGTTATCAGAGGGATTAGTTTGACAGCTGGGAGTCTAAAGATACTCCTATAATCCAGAAACTAAAATCCAAGCGTACAGTTGCAAATAATCAGTGTGTGCGTATGTTTTTGAGAACTGCACACTCTAAAGCTCCTGATCCACAGGAGAAGGATAATAACTGCACAAGACGGTCTTTGGGCTCTGATTAGGGACTTAAGGTCAATCTTTAAGCACTGAGTTACGTAAACACAGACACATGGCAGTTTGATGATTTAAAAGCATGAGTTTTAAGATATCTAGGAAGATTACTTCATCAAGAAATGAATCATTTTATTTACCAATCATGCACTTAAATTGATCAAAAGTCAGAGTAAAGACTTGTGTAAAAGTAATTTCTAAACAAAGGCAGTACATTTTAACTGTCTATTCATCAAAGAATCCTGCAAAAAAGTTTCAAGGTTTCCACAAAATTATTAAAATGATAAAAATATGTTTTCAACACTTATGATAATAGGACACTTCGGGTCAAGTCGTGGGTCACGCATACTTGTCTTGCTTTCCTGGTAACTGCAATTGTATCCTACAGCGATCAGCTGCCCGAATCTCCTCCTCTTTCTTTAAAATCAGGCGCTGGAGACCTGAAACCCAATCCTGAGCAACTGTCCCATTAACATTCTGGAAAGAGAGAGAGAGAGTTAATTTGACTGAGTGGTAAGAACTGTGTGCATCATGGTTTAAATATTGATCTTAAAGTGGAACACCTCACCTGATAATTCCCCTTCAGACTGTTGATCATAGTGGAGATCTGGTTCACCAGACCCAGGTCATGGATCAGGTTCTGTAAGTCCTGGTAAAGCTGCCCTGGGCCCATATACAACTTACCTGCAAATGAGACAAAGCTGATTTAAGTTAAAGCGCTAAGTGATAACAATTCTTACCTTTATACAGCTTAAATAATATGAATTATATCACACTGCTATTAGTGTAGTTTGGGGCAGTTCAAATTTCCTGTCTTCTCTAGCACTAAGGATTACAGTTGAAACTGAATCATATTACACAGTGAATCATTAAATACTGGTTCAGATGAGTCATTATGAGACTGCTGTCCGTTTCCCCAAATACTGCCCCACACAATAGACTGCTTTGTGCTGCTCCCCTCTTCCAAGATAAAGAGAGAGACAGAAACGTTGAGTAGAGAGTGAGGGGAAAAGGAGCAAGAATATATCTTCTTCTAGTCAGAGCTGACGTAAAATGTGAGTCTCTCTCTCATACGCAGATCACAAATGAAGCAAGGCTCAGAAGGCAGAGTCAGCCATATAAGATCACACACTGTCTGCATTTGTGTGTTTTTTAGTTGCATCAGGTTCTGCAATAAATGATGAGAAAAATTTTATTAAATTGGACAAAACTTTGTTGCCCTTGTGCATAATTTTATAAAGATCTGTTATTGTTAACTACATTTAAAACTACTAAACATTTTTTTGTCACTGAAATTGAAACCTGACTTAAAGATTAGAAAGGCTGCCTTGGCAACTAACAGAAATAAGTTTAAGCACTAATCCTGCTAAACCTAAAAGTGAAATAAAAATGAAAGCTATAAAGAAATAAATAAAACAACAACAATAAAAAGTACAAAAATATAAAGAAAAAAAAACGGGAAAATAAAAGTCAATGTTAATATTATATGAATTCACAGTAACTAAACTCAACAAAAAAACTAGATAGAAAATTCAAACACTCTTAAGTTTCAGCGAAATTGATAAATGGAAAATGGTACGCTGGAACTTCTCCATAACCTTTTCACAGCATCCGTAACAGTGACATCACCTCCCATCCTGGTAGCTTTATTCTTCATGGTTAATTAGATTTGGAAAAGTAAAACGAGAGGGAAGAAAGAAAAAAAAAAAGGCTGGGAATGCAAGAGCTCTTGATTCAGTGCTCTAGTTTGAATCGGAGGATGCACACAGACTGTGTTTTCAGTAACCATAGAGACAACAGAAAAGTGCACAGAAAGTGATTTTTTTCTACCCTCAAGCATTAGTAGAAAGGCACAGAGAGTCCAACGTTTTTTCCTCTAGGTCTAAAACTGTAAACCTTCAACAAGCTCCAATTGAAACCTACAGTGTGGGTTTTTGCATAATGTCTTGTAAAATCCCACCGGAGTCCCTTCTTTTGTCACCTCAGCTGTGCTGAATAGAGCACACGCAATGAAGCAGGAAAAACAGTTTTTCCTTTTTTGTTCAGCATTGTGAGTCAGTGTGACCTGTTCTCTCCAAACCACAAAAACAGAGCAGACATCCTCCAAGGGGAGAAAAGACGTCCTCAACGGCAGATGATTTTGAAAAGAAATATTGCGTCATTATGGGTCAAGCACAGAAGGGCTGTTTTATCATTATTCAGTGTTGTCTGACAGCTGCAAGAACTGCAGAATCCAAAAGATACATTTGTGATCACAAAATCAGTCATACGTTCTATGAAACTGAGATTTATACATCATCTGAAAGCTGAAAAAATATGCTTTCCACTGATGTATGGTTTGATTGGATATTCGAAAATCTGAAATCTGAGGGTGAATCAAATCAAAATATTGAGAAAATCACCTGTAAAGTTGTCTAAATGAAGTCCTTACACACAAATAATTAAAAATTAGGTTTTAATATAGGAATAAAAGAAATATTGGGCCTAAAGTAGCAGGTATAAAAGAACCCATACAATTTATTGTTAAATATTGCTACAAAGATACCCCATGCTACTTATGACTGGTTTTGTGGTTCAGAGTCACAAATATGTAAATCAGCACAGCATTATAAATATTCATCAAGCATTACATTAAATCCTATATTTACAGGAGGCAGGACAGAAGTCATTGTTAAAACAACCCTCTGACTAAAATCCCTGAGGAAACAGGCAATCCACTAAAACAGAGCTTTGCTTCGCTTGGTATAATGAAGAAAAAATGAAAAGGGTTTTGATTTCTATCTCTTACCTTTTTCTTTCCCTATCCCCAACTATCTCTATAGTTGTCTGTCGTGGCAGTTCCTCCTGACGTGTTCCCATCAATAATTCATTTTTAAGATGTTACATTAAAGCCAGACTTCAATCATGATACTGTCAGACACGTCACAACGTCTGGGACACTGGAAAAGCACAGTGAACGATGTCTAACGGCACATTTTCCATTCAACAACATGGAATTATCTATGACATCTTTATCTGGATCTGACCATATTTCAAATCTGACCTTATTTCTTTCTGAATAAGTCTTTAAATGTCACATCTCTGCACATTTAAAAATAGCACAAGTGCATTGTTGCTTAAGAATGGTGCAGAAAGTATATCTCTGCAAGTACTTCCTCCTATTGCTGCAATCACTTGGCTATGTTAAGTTTTTGATGATTTTTTCAAATCAAGCTGACATTTCTATCCAAAACAACTTCAAGCACAATATCTGCAGCTATATTCCTTCTGGAAAAGCCTCATTCAAGAACATACAGTACTGTGCAGAAGTCTTAGGCCACTAGTGTTTTCACCAACAAAAAATGGTTTTAAGTCACTTATTTCTATCTTTTGCGGTAGCGTGTCAGTTAAAAATATCAGTTTACATTTCCAAACATTATTTTTTGTCATTAATTGTTATAATGCAGTGAGTCAGAACAAACGGAGACAGACCAAATCCAGAAGAACATCTCCAAGATGCTTCAAAAAACCTACCTGGAAAGCTACCTGAAATACTACGGGCAATTGTACCTCGGAAACAGAAGCTGTTTTACCACTGTAGGCTATAATACCAAATATTTATTTGATAATACATTTTTCAACCCAGAACCTGAACCACCATTTGACCTTGACCTCCAGTAATACATAAAAAGGAGTTCTAGCACCAAGATTCAGTCAGACAGTGACCTAGCTACAAAACCCACAAGGTAGATGTGCTGCAAACATATTTTTGTCTGTATAGCGGGAACTTACTAGGTTTAGCATTAATGACGACTTTATCTCCTGAGTGGGAGGGGGGAAATCGTGAGTCGCCCATCTCCTCGCTGGAGCCAAACTCTACAACCTCAACAAAACTTAAAGGAACGCTCCACTTGAGCAGGAAGCGCTGTCCCGAGGGAACACCTTCACTTCCAGCTCCCACACTCACACCATCCTGAGAGGGGCTGAAAGAGAGGAGGGATTTATGTGGAGGAAGAAGGTATTACTATAAAGATGTAGAAATTAAAATGTTTTCTGGAGTGATAATGTGCTAAACAGTTCAGACTGACAGTTATTACAGATAATGGATGTGTGTCATACCGCTGGTTGGGGGTGGCACACATGAGCACATCATTCAGAAGAAAGACTCGTCTTTCCTTTGTCTTAATGATCTCCCCACGATCGTTATAAACAGTTTCCACAACGTCATCAGAACGAATCAGATAACGGCTGCCACTGCTAAGCAGCTGAAAGACAGAGACAGAGAGAAAGAGAGAGATGAATTAAGTGAGAAGCAAAAGCAGCAATAAAAGGACTGAGCAGGGAATTAAAAATTTAAGGGTCCTACTCTGTCACAGTTATTCATCAGAGGACCCTGGACACACACACACACACACTCACATCCAAACTGGGTTTTAGACAAGGGGTTTATTTTAAAGAAGAAGTAAAACATGCCAATAACATCAATATCTACTGATTACAATATGGTAGAATATTGATAATATTGTATTATCTAAAACAAACCATAGTAGATAAACAGGTCAAATGTGTGTTACCTGTTAGACTAAAAGGTAATTTTTGGAGAAAATACACACCTATCCATCCATGAAAGAGCAAGCAGTCACAGAGTGCACAAAGTTTAGCAAATATTTCAGAGCCCCAGATGGTGTGGAACGTTCAAGCTGGTTCTGTTTACAGGATTGGCTCAGTACTGACTTCATATCAGTGACAGCAGGGCTTCGCTAAAATCAGACACACTCTGGGTTTAACCGCACTATGTGAAACTACCAAATGTCAAATAATTAATTAGATGAAACACCCACACAGACATACACTTTTTTTTTTGGTCATCAATCAGAAGACTAGTTCTCAGAGCAGGTCTCAGAGCAGAGGGGCTTCAATACCTTGTTGAGGTAATGTTCATTCATAGCCTTAGCGATGTGTCTGATCTCACAGCGCTGGTCTGCCTCTCTTTTCCTCTCATTTAATTTTTCAGCAAGTGTTTCCAGTTCAGTGAGAGCCATTTGAAGCGGAAGGCGGTCGGGATGACCCACCGGGGTGTTTTTTAGCATGTCCTGCAAAGCACAAAGTTGCCAGTGAAAACGATGACAACAGAAAAACAGAATAAATTAAAATCTAAGCATCTATGAAACAGTTCTGCCTCATGTGAGGTCATGAACGACATGAAAGTGACTGTTGATGTAATGCGGATCAGCAAGAAAGAGGCGCCATCTTCTGGAGATGTCAAGATATTTTTTTAAATATTGGAGCACGTTGTTTTAATACTAACAGAACTGAAAGTGTGTGTGTGAGAAAGAGAGAAAGACGCACTTGCAGCAGCAGTATGAACTGAGGGAACCGTTGAATAGGCTTCATCATCAGTCCATAGAGGGTCAGGCGATCTTTACTGGTCTCCTGGCGATGCTATGGGCATAAGTTTGGGATTCAGATCACCAAAGTCTTGAAGCTTATTTTTGTGTATTACGTAACAGAACAGTGCAGAACTGGTTGACATGTAATTATTGCACCACATGAATATTCTGAACTCTTTTGGGATGTCTCACCTTGAGGAAGTCAAGAAAACAGGGTTTAGCGGCACACGCCTTCCGCACCACTCCCATTGCCAGGCTGAAGTTATTCACATATTCACTGTAGGCGTCCAACACCATGGACTTAGAAAACTGCAGAAAACACAGAGAGAGGTAATGGCACAGATATAATGGAAAACCATGATTTTTTCCTTTTTTTCTTTCAAACAAGGTTGCTCCCTTTTCATAAAAACTTAAGGGGTTTTTACTTTTGCAGATCAATTTTAGACACACACACACACACCTCACACTAGCTGGTTAAGGGTGGAGAAGGTTTGTACATGTAGGAACCTAGATGGAGGGTGTGGTGTGTGATTAAGACATGAAGGTTCAGGAGTTAAGACTGGGCATAGAGGTGCAATATTAATGTAGTTCTTTGTTACTGTAGTTTGAAAAAGACATAAATGTAATAAAACTCTGAATAAAAGAATAATTAAATCCTTGAGATGATCATGTTGTAAACTTTCACATATCAGAGCTCCCACAGCAAGTCAATCCAATTATAAAATCAGGATCTCACCGATGCTACAAACACGTCTCCGATCATTTCCAGCTCATCCCAGTCAGACACACGGCTGGCCAGTGCCATCTGGAACAGAGCGTGGCACTGCAGGATCTCCCGAATCCGATAAAACATCACCTTGCGCTTGCGGTCACTCAGTAACCGAGGCTCAATCTCAGCCAGCGGCTTCTCATATTGCTGTTATGTGTAAAGCACGTAAAAATAATTTACATTATTGTATAATTAACGTGTGCAGACACTAAAATAAAGGTTTTACATCATACAGCATTTAAAAAACTACATTTCCACTGCAAGGGAACAGACAAAAATAGTAAAAACCTCTAAAATTCTCTTCAGAGCTTCCAGATAATTCTTCTCACTCTCTAGAATCATCTCCAGAATACATCTCCTCATCACCTGTCCATACACACACACACACAAACAGCATACAGGGGCACTTAGATATGCATTTATTTTAAAGAAATTACATCATTCCCTACTAAAATTGGAAAAAATACAATAAACGTTGTTTTTAAAGTCTATTTTTCTTAACATGGCATGTATATGATCAAACATACAGTTAAAAATATTACATTGTGAAATATTAAAATTTTAAATCACTTTATTCTTTCTATTTTAATATATTTTAAAATGCAATATATTCCTTGAAGGCAAAGCTGAATTTTCAGCGTCATTACTTCAGACTTCAGTATCACATCCTTCAGAAATCCTTTTAATTTGCCGTTTTGGTGCTTATGAAAAAAAACCTTTCTATTATTAGTGTTGAAAACCGTTGTGTTGCTTAATATTTCTATGGAAATCATGATTTATTTTTTCAGGATTATCTGATAAATATTAAATCTTTAATAATAAAAAATTCTTAAAAGGTGACTTTTAAATTATACATGCTTGCTGAATAGATGCTCATAAATAACTGACCCACCCTTTTGAACAGTAGTGTCTTGTTTAAGGTTGGATAAAAAGTTAAAAAGCAAACAAAAAAAAAACCCAACAACAAAAAGCAGGTACGTCTGTAAGACAGTACCTGGTGTTGAGAGAGCCCATCAGGTGCAGGTCCCAGCACTGGGTCCACATTAAAACATTCCACCTCGATGAACAGATCTGACTCTTCATCAAAGCAGCTGGGTTTCTTCTCTAAGGAAATAATAATAAATCAGATGAATTAAACAGAAGGAGACAATCATTTGTGAATGAATTAACCTTGAGGATCTACTACAGCGCTCTCACCATGACAGAGAGATCTAGTGCGGATGAAAGATCGTCCCTTTCTCACAGCGGCTTTGGTTTTCTGCAGACCATCTTTAGTCCCATCTTTGGCTGCTTTTACGAGCCGCTGCATCTGTAGCACATGCGACATCACTCAACTGTGAGTTCTGAGCTACAATCACTTAAAAAAACAAGGGGGGAATTCACCAAAAATGAGACAAGATTCTAACTGTGCTTAAAAAAATGAAAACGGTACACAAAACCTCTATAAAGAAATACACAAATTTTTAGCAAAGTGAGCTTTAGAGATACTTCAGATAAATGTGTCCCAACTCTTTAATGAATTCGCCCCCTGAGATTTCACAACATTTTAACAGACATCATGGAGAATATCAATCCAACAAAAAAAACATAAGATCTCGACCAAACATGCATCCAAACACAACGATCGATCGACACTGACACCAGATGAGTAAAATGAGGCATAAGAGAACAAAGACTGATGGAGAAAGAAGAAAAAACAGCGACTGCAACTGCAAATCTGCAGAACAAAACATTTTTCCAAATCTAGTCCTATTATACCAATATTTAATGCTGCTGTGGCAGTCACTGAACAACCAAAATTGTACACCAACAATGCTTTCAAACACAGAATGACATGCGAAGCCTGAGGATGAATGAGAGGTAAAACTGTGTACAACATTCACTATCCACAGCTACATCTATGGAGACACAAACAGATGTTTAGTGGGGATGACGGAGGTCTGGGGGTTAAACAGAGTAAGCCCACCACCAGGATGACTAGCACAGAGAAGAAAGAGCTCCTCCAGAGATGACATACACATTCGTGATCTTTTACCTTTTGCTCGTGTTTGTGTTTGAGCTGCTGTAGCTCTACTGTCCCCACTGTGTTTGCCATGAGATCTCGCATCTTTCTCTCATAGTGCTCTTTCAAACGCGTCAGATCTTCAGACAGCTGAGGGCAGAGAACGAGTTACTTACTCCACTCCTTCGCTCCCTCATTCTGTTCAGAATCTCAATCCAGCAACATACCTAATATTTACATAGCATTCTGTTGTTTATCACTCACTGAAAATTAAAAGTCCTAATACTTTTAACAATTATGTTTCTGTAACGGCCAACCAACATTACAGAAAAATATTGAATGAATTCTGAAATCATTCTTAATAACTTTACATTGTGTAAGCATAGTGAGGCATGAGACTAAATGATTGCTGACTACAAAAGATGGCATGCCACAGATATGATTCAGAAGTATTACTTAAAAGAATGTCCCTTAACACATATAATTTTGAGCACTTCCTCACAAATGAGTCTTAAACCTCACACACACACATAAACACTCTTAAACAAACTCCCACAAATCCCTCTCTTCAACATTATGACTCTAAATTTGTTCTGCCAGTTCAGAAATAAACAAATGCCCTGGCCAGACTTTGAAATAAATACACACACAGCATTCACTCAAATAAACCGCTTCTATTAAATCACTGCCTACACACACAAACAAAGCCAAAACCATTACAAGCAGATTGAAGTCTTTTCACGTTTTTAAATATTAGTGTGGGCAAATGTGAAAAATGTATGATCCAGGCTTTAGATCTTGTTGAGCTCACACACACACCTCTAAACTTCTAAAACGCTGTATCTCTGCTGTTCAGACCAAAGAAACAGCAAAAAGAGAGGAAAAAACAAGAGAGAAATAACGAGGGAGAAAGTAGCAGTTTTAATACATACATGTGTTTTCTTGCTGGGTGCACGGCCCCGGACAAACGCATCTGGGAGGCCGTTCTCTCCATGTCCATTCTCTGTGTCACTGGCTTCCTCGTAGCTCTCAAACTCACTGGAGCTCCAACCGTTATCCAGAGAGCTGCTGCCGCCCTCTTCCCCGAACTCAACATCATCATAGATCATCTCATCTGGGTCTGACATGCACAGTGTTTTAACATTATTTAAAAACAGCCCACATTCTATCCCTCATGAGCTGTAATAGCAGTCACATGACACCGTCTTATTGCTGAGCAGGCGAATTTTACTCTCAGTTTTCATATGTCTCACATTCTCATAGCCGGTCTACAGGGGTGGAAAAATATTTGCCTTATAGATGCATCAGTTCTCTAAAACAATGCTGGATCGATCGCTAATCTGAATTTGAATAAGTATTAATAACTGTAGTTTTCAAATACCAAATTGCAAAATATGCAATATGGTGTGCAATCCCAACAATAAATAAACATGAAGAAATATGTCATACAATAAAGACTAGATGAACACACCTGTAGTTGATCCAGAGTTCTCTCTCGGTACATCATCATAAATCACTTCATCTGGACCTAAAATGACAAGAAGCATGACATCAAACACACATGGCTCAAATTCTCAAGTCCAACCAAACCAAAGCAGTGTAGTGGGTCTCCGAGTGTGTGTGTACAGTAAGTGTTAATGAATCCTCTGAAGGAGGCTGAGCAGCTGAGCAGAAGGAAGGAAATGTCTGAGATTCTCTTCAGAAACAGGAAACCCAGCTAAACGAGGCAAACAAGACTTCATACATATATCTGCCTAGCAAAACGCTTAGAACTTACTCTCCATCCAGGCAGTGTTTGCTGGGTCTGACACCCACTTAGTAAGAGCATCTTCCTCTCTGATGACGGGACACTCTTCACTGAAAACACTGGACACACCGCTTGGAATTAATATACATACAGTACAAACGTCCCTTTAAACATCCACCTGTATTCAAATATTATTAAGAGAATATGAAGTCCAAAATATTTTGTACATGAGTATGCAAACACAAAACCAAAACCCACACAAAAATCGAGGAAAACATAAAAGTGGTTCATAGTACAAAAAGTTTGATACAGCAGAAGGACATAAGTATGCATCTGAGATCTCAGAGGAAGTAAAGCAGTACTGAACATCTGTGCGGTTCCACTCACCTGTCCACTGGAGTATTTCCTGCTCCCACCACAGTCACTGCAGGACACAGCAAAACCAATGATGCATTAACAGAAAAGCACTGATAAACACATTCAAATGTGTTTCATAAAATGATTTAAAAATCACATAGAAGGTGAGTTCAGTTCAGACCATATCAAGTCAAATGTGTAGGTTTACAACTCGAACATCTTTACACCACAAGGGGTCAGTAATGTGTTCAGAGTGTTTGCGGCAAGTTTCAACACACCTCATGTCTACCTATAATACCAACCTAGACAAACTTGCCTAAATGTATGTTTCTGATAAATGTAGAATATATAATAATACATTATGATTTTGAGCAATGGATGGCTACTTTGAAGAAACCAAACAATAAGATTTGATTTTGATTCAATATTTACACTGCATGATATTTATTTTTTTGAAAAATAATAATTATTGAGATGCCAGTTTTAAAGTGGTTTTAACAGCTACTAATTATGATAACTATGATGTTAGAAATGGTTTAAAATGTGAATACATTTGAGAATACTCATGTAAAATGTAGTGAACATTCAGGCTACTGTTACACTTTAGAGAAAACAGGAAACTTCATCACAGCCAAGCCACAGCTAAAATTATCCCCAACTTCCTCATGGCAAAACTTCAGAAAAAGAAGAAACAGAGCGCACGAGAGAAATGAGGTGAGAGCAAGGAAAGTAAAAAGATAGATGGTATGTATGGTGATGGTGAACCCCTACTCCAACCAGACCAATGGAGAGAATAAATAAAATGGAAACAGGTGGGGGAAAGAAATCTCTCTTTTTACCATCTTCATCCATAGAGAAGTGTCGGATGATAACTGGGGTGGTGTAGGTTGGTGGGATCGCCGGCACATTTGAGGGCGTTGCGTAACCACAGGGCACTGGCACTGAATACCCAGAGGGTAACCCAGGGCTACTGGGTACATCCTGAATGTCTCTTTCACTCTTATTGGCTGGGGGAGAGGAAGGAGGGCCGCTCTGTTCTGACAGCAGCTGTTGCTGGATAGGGGCGATGTCAATCACAGAGTAGGGGCTGACTTTGAGCTTGGAGTTGGACGCAGAGGTGGGAACCACACCAGCACCTCTGTTCACTATTGATCAGAAAGTACAGTGACTCATCAGGAAGGTCTGAGACTGTAAGTCTTATAGGAAAGTAAAAATGGCATTGCAATATTATCCTATGCAACAGGGATTCCTGATACCAAAAAACTTCAGATTGCCTACATTAACAGTTAGACAGAAAGAGAAAAGACTTAAGGAGAGAAAGAGACAGATGTACCCTCAGAAACCATGCAAGAATTGGACGCAGTGGGCTGCCACCAAAAATGGCTGTAGATTTGATTTCCAGTCAGTTATACACAAATCGGTTGTAGTGGGGGGGGTGTTAATAAGTCATTGTTGTCACAATTAACCCTAACAGCAAAACACTGTAAAGCAGGGGTTTTTAAACGATTTTGTCGCTGTGAGAGAGCCCTTCATTTTTTATGAATTATTTGACTTTTATATTTTTATTGTACAACTGGAATTTATTAAAAAACATTGGATAAGTACTTAAGGCCTTCATTGTACACATGCATTTTTTGATGAAATCAGAGAGCTTTCTTGAACTGCATAGACAGCAAAACAACTACCATGTTCAAGGTCCAGGAAGGTAGTAAAGACATTAATAAAATAGTCTTAACACGTAACATTAGTGTTCCAACAGTGATGTTATGAAGTTACGAGAATACAATTTCCACAATTTTTTCCCTTGCTGGACCTTGTTTACAATGTGTAATTATACTCATGAATGCATGTCAAAGACTGACAGAAGAGTAGATACTGTTGAATAAAGTTGATGGTTTGGTTTTGGTTTGTATGGACTATTTTAACAATGTCCTTACTACCTTGCTGGGCTTTCTACAGGTCAGTTGTGATGCTGTCTCTGCAGGGTCAGAAGATAAATAAAGGTCTTATGGTTATGGAACAACATCAGAGTGTGTCCCTTTAATTTGAAGCATACCTGATATATATATATGTATGTATGTATATATATATATATACATACATACATATATATATATCAGACATACATATACCTAACCCTAAGATAAAATATATATATATATATATATATATATACATCTTAAAAGGCACAATATGTAAGATTTTTGTGATAAAATATCCAAAAACCACTTGCACTGTGTTATATATTCATGCAGTTGTGTTCTTGCTTTATCATGAAACCATAATCATCATAACCATCCCTGTTCCTTGTCGCCTATCAATGATGCAATATCCGCGCTATCCTCCGTCTATTTCCGTCTATGAATACCACAGCAACACGCGTGGACAAATGCGGAAGTGGTAGTTATTTACTGTGCATTCTCCATATCATGGATCATGATTACACTCTCCGCATCCCAAAAAACGTAGATGCATACAAACCGAGGCAAAAAGATATTGGAACAGCCAACGAAATGAAGAGAGAACAAATTTCAGTGTGGCGTTTCCGAAATGGAGAGAGCATGGGCAAAACCTCGGCCTGGGCAGAGACTCCGCTCTTGCTTGTGTTTTAATATACGGCTAAGAAAATATATATTATTCATTGTGAAAATAATAGTCATGTGCAGGTGGTTAGGTGATAAAACGGATATAAATGAGCTTTTCACCTGTGAACATGATTTGTGAAAATGACACATCCCACTGTTCAACGCTCCATCATTGAGTCATCGAACTCTGATATTGTTTTGAAAATGTGACCCCCTGTATGTGTAAACTTACATATTGTGCCTTTAATATCTGCTGTAAACTTACCATCCTGTTCGCTGTCAACAGCGGCTCCTGTAGTGCCCTCTGATGGTGGGTGTCTGTCCTGGCTTTCTGCTGCATTCTCAAACAGCTCTATGGGAGGAGGGGGCAAATCACACTGAGGGAAGGGTGAATGAGCCAAAAGGCTGTTATTAGTGGTGCAGTCCTGAGGTGGAGGGGGCAGATCAGCCTCTGTGGTGAATAAGTTCGCTGGGTTTGGACTTGTTCCATTTACGGGTGCGTCCCGGGCTGCTGATGAGCAGGGTGGAGGCAAAAAGACTCCCTCAGGTTCAGGGGGTGGCCGATCTGCCTCGGGGGCTTCATCCCCACTGTTGTCAAACTCAAACTTCTCACCTTCATCTTCGTCATCCAACACTAAAGAGAGAGAAAGCGATAGAAATGTTTTGCTGTTTCCATTGCATTGGTTTTTACTGATGCTAAATATGGTATAAGCTATAAATTAGAAACGTTTGATAGTCTGCGAGTATTTTGTGGTTGAGGTTTGTTCCCGCCTTCTTCTCTGCCCACCCAGGGTTCACAAAGACACATGTTCAGATTTTTAAAAGCAAATTCTAATTTAAGGTTATGTTTAAGAACCCTTTTCTCAAAATGCCTCTAAAAGTTACACATGGCAAAGGAAACACTGAAACAAAACCCAAACACCAAAACTGGGGTACAGGAAGCACACACATGGAAAAAGGAAACCGGGTCAAAAAAGCACACTGCTTATTTTCCAAAGGGCTGAAGTCCTGAAGAGGAAACATGTCTACTGGGATTAGAGAACAAAAGACATACAAAAAACTAAAATTCAAATACATTGATCAAAGTTTCCTCACTCATGTGGTTTGATTTGTACTTTACAGGCTACTAGCGCTACATTTAAAAGGACAGGGTACCCCAAAATAAAAATTCAGTTATCATTTACTCACCCGTATGTCATTATAAACCTGTATGATTTACCTTCTTTTTTGTAAATACTTAAATTGTGGCATGTTACTTTCATGGTTATTGATTTGGTTGCTGGAAATTTCACTTTATTGTTAATGCAAGACAAGTAAAAATCCACTATAATGCTTAAAATTTGAAACAATTAGAAAATAAGATGAAACAATTCTACAAATTTTGAAATGCATAAAGTTGAGTAAATGAAAATGTAATTGTTATATTTTTTGGTATAACATTTTTGAGTGAACTGTCCCTTTAAGGAAAGCTTTGTCCCGAGTCTGAATCTGTCTTTAACGATCCTACATTAACAAAATAGAAAAACAGAATGGCAGCATAACGGTATGGATGAAAGACATCAAAGAACAGAGCACCGAGGAATAAGAGAAGAGACAAGGAGGGAGCCCTTGACAGTGTGAGGCTATTATGAAGCAAACACTTGGCAGTTCATGGATTCTCTTGACCCAGTGACTCACTCTTTAGAAATGTGAGTAATGTAAGAGTCCTTTTCCTCCATTCAGCTCTGGATCCCCCCTGTCCAATCGCAGCCTCCCTCGCGGGGCTGAAGTGCACACAGTGGCCATTATGCTAGACTACAGTAATTAAGCCTGTTACAGAGTTTTACAGACAGTTTATTTACAAAACAAGACTGCATATGCAGACAGTAACATCTCTAAACCACTCACATTCATTACATGGAGTCTTAAATAATGTTTGTTTTTCCTCTCACAGGGATAATGAGAGGAGTGGTAAAACTGAAAGGCTCTGGACCTCTGCCCAGGAAACCATGCTTCGGCTGACGGAAACGGTTATCTCTTAAAGTGGATAAATCCACCGTGGTGCGCTGGTACAAGGTTGCTCACTGGAATAGCAGAGATTCCAAACATAGTGAAACACGCTGCCCTCCCACGTCAGACTGCAGAGTCCAAAAACATCCTTGACAGACTCATTTCCTTTGCTGACTTCCATAAGTAAAGCATTTCTCATTTTAAACCATTTAAAGCCAGCTGCACACGACTTAGTTTGTTGCCACAAATTTTAGGAAACGTGAAAGATTTTTTACATCTTGAGACAAAACTGGTAGTTACAAAGTGCTTAATATGATGTTGATGGAAAGAACATTACTTTGTGCATTTAGTATAATGCAATGTGTTTATGCGGTTTAAGGTGCAAAAACACATTATTTTCCACATTGTTTCTCCTCTAAGCCCTGTCTTCCTGAAACGGGTTGATTTGCACAAAGCTCATCATTCGAAAAAAAGCGAGGTGCACTGTGATTGGCCGAATACCCCAGACATGTAGCGGAAATATTACGGACATGATGCGCTCTGACACCAACACAATAATACACATAACAAAAGAGGCATTTGTTGCATCCAGTGGCAACGTAATTACTACTTATACGGTCTTTTTACGAGTTTTACGCCTTGTTGCATCACGCCTTGTAAACTAGAGTGCGGATCGGGCCGCATTTTTCTGCCCGAGCCCGGCCCGCGTCCGACAGAGCAGTAACCGATCCTGACAGGCATTAAGATATTTACGGCCGAGCCCGATCCCAGCCCGACACAGTTAAAATGTAATCTAATATTAATGACACACGCACCTTTTTGTGTGGAAAGCCCGCTTTTATTAAGCAACTGTAGGAAGGCGTTCAGAAATGTCAACAGATGAGAGCATCAGCGCACACGGGGCAAAAAGCGCTGTTTAAACACAGGCGCACATTCACGCTGATGTGACCGAGCCCGACCCGAACATCCGTTCTAAATATCGGTCCGAACCCAGCCCTGCCCGTCGGGCTCAGGTCAGGTATCCATCCTCTATCGTAAACATAACATCATGTCATTCGTGATTGGAGTAACGACATACAAACAAGCACCACCCTTCACTGCTCAAAACTTGTGTTTGAATATTAAACAGCAGATTCTTTTAATAAGAAAATGTAACTTACATAAAGGTTGTGAGTCAGAAATGGCAGAACATCCTGGCAAAGGTAGAATTGCTCCACTTCATAGTTTCTGTGCACAGCCAGCAAATGTTGCCCTGCAGGTTTTAGGAGGAGGTTTTCCTCCGCAAATGCGTTGAACATACTCTAATATTTGGGTGGAACTGTTCTGGAACAGTGTTGTAAATACAACCTAACCACTGATTTCTAGTTATGTCCTCTTTTGGAAGCACAAGCAAAGTACAAAACACAGCGTCTCCTGAACATGGCGCCTGCAGCAACACAACAGCCAGAATAATAGTTCCACCTTCTATTTTTGTGTAAAATTCGGGCGGTGTTTGAAAATATATTCACTCTGTGATATAGAAAAGCAGGGTGTGTTTAAACAAGTTGTTTTAGGGCGGGCGTGGACATAACGTAACATGCCATAACTTTTATAAAGAATATCTCTTCTTATCTTATTCAACTCCAGGAATCGTATTAATGTACTAACAGCTTTTAACACTCAAAAGAGAAAGGACATTTTTAAATCACATCATATGACCCCTTTAAATGTACCCAATACTCACTGTAGACTTTTTTTGGGAAATAAATTAATATATAAACATACATGCATATATAAAGCGTTTAAATATATGGTTGAAATCTACACTATATCCTGTGAAAATGAACACTGACTTCTACCAAAGAACTCACTGGGGTCATATCATACAATCTGACAAGCAACAATTTTAAAAGGATAAAAATGTACAATGTGAAGCCATCTTAAAGTAGTTTGGTTTACCACTGTTACTTGTTGACAGATGGGATGTGATCTTTATTCATTGTGAGCTGGCAGGAGCGGCGTTCCTGCATGCCTTAGAGCTACACATGACAGTCGGCATGCACTTTCAATCTCCATGCACCCTTCAACTTGACACACAGTAATGTGAATGAACAGTTTACAACAAAACAAAAGAAGAATAATGCTGACAAGCCATATAAAAAAGCAGCAAAGCTTCATTTGTTCATTTGTTACAGTGCGACACTGAGCACCTGTTATAGGAGTACAGCGCAGAACAAGTATGCAACACATGTCCACATCCCCAAATCCTTGAGAATAAATGAAAAAGCTCAAGAGTTCAGGAAAGGTGGAGGGGCTTCAGATTAGCTTTTTTTTGCTCAACCGTGTGAAGGGAAAAAACACCACTCTGAAGAAAATCAATGAGGCACGAACAGAGAGAGTGGCTTTATCAGCTTTCTGTGCTAATGAATGGAGTAAGAGGGAGATAAAGCACGGGGGAGTTTCCATATCTTCCCGAAGATGACTGGCGGTGAATATTTATGCAGTAAGAGCTTTAAAATAATGTGGAAAGTGTGCAGTTTTAGTTTAAACTTTAACACTAATTCTTCATGCTGATCCTTGATTAGCTGTTTTCAGCAAAGACCTCAGATCTCCAAACTTCCTGGCACCAATGTGTGTAGATTATTGTATGATAAAAACATAGAACCATCTAGCATACAATATACAATATGAAGAGGCATGTACAAAGACTGCTTTGGAATGACAAGGAGTAAATGTAAGTAGAAGTTTCACTTCTGTTTGAACTACTTTAATCAGGTAAGCTAATCTTTCCCTCTCATCTGTCATTCTCCTTGTATCTAGACAGAGCCTCTGTTTTTGGGCTCTTTTTTTTCACCTCCCCTGCATTTGCTCTGGCGTTCCTCCACTCTTCAACCCACACGATCCTTAGTGGCTGAGCCATGGAATGTGTTTACACTGTTCATTCTCTTCTCCCTATCCTTCCGGCTCCCATAAGGATGATATTCCAGTGCATTCGACACAGAGAGAGCGAATGTGACCATGACACCGGTCAGCAAAACATGCTTTTAAACGCTTCAAAAATTAACCGTTCCATTTGTGCCAGAAATGTTTAACCTCCATTCGCATTTACACACTTATCTGCTTATCAAAGTAAACACAGTAGGTGTGAGCTGGAAGAAGACAGAGCTGCTTACTGTCAGGTGGAGGAGGGGGGAAATCCTCCATGTCCATGCTGAACACACTCTTCTGAGATATTCACTGATGATCAGGGAAAGATCCTTCACCGGCTTTTACAAACCTACAGGAGCAAAGATGCAGCAGTTAGCCACAGAGACAGAGTTCTCCCACACAAACACTTACAAGAATGACCTCACTGCTGAAGCAATAGCTTAGCCAGAATTACAATAGTGCTATCATTTATTCATCCTTGTGTTGTTAAAATCCCATATGATGTCTTATTTTCCAAGGGAACACAAAAGTTGACATTCACTAAATAATTGTTGTGCAGCTCTTTCCATTCAATGGGAGTTCATAGTGATGATCAGGGCACAAATAACTCCAAAAGGACCATTAAAGTTATCCATATTAACTGCGTGCATATTTATATAAACCTTTGGAGACAATATCATGAAAAAAAATTACAATTTAAATAGATAAGGAGAGAAAGCATGTTACATAAACTACATTTATATTCTCTTAAAAGAAATGGGTCCAAGACAAACATTACTGGCCTCAGCACAGTCATGGAAGTCTTCTCTATGATATAATTTCCTGTTTTCAAGTTAATTTATAACCTTACATTTAAAATGTCCTAACTAAATCTTCTAGGGAAACTGATTTCTCTCCGGGGAAATACGCTTGACTTCACTTCTCCGATAATTTAGTCTGCTTAAAACCCGGCCCTTTCATACAATCAGCTACAAGTTTATATTCATTTTCAAGTTTAAGTCTATACAATTAACAACTACTGTGCAAAACCAAATCCCCCACAACATGTTTTTCATTTTCTGATAATCCAAAAAGCTCAGCCAGACACAAATATAACAGGTCGACCAGTGGTGTCTGCATCTGCACTGACTTACCTCAATCAAACTCAACCATGATGGCTCTCATAATATTGTCTGTTTGTTAATTTGCACTGATATGATGCAGAAAAGCAAGTACTCCAACCAGAAAATACTGGGCTAAAAATTCCTCATCGCTCTTTTAGCAAGCTGCACTGTACAGTATGTCAAAGTCAGATATGTAATCAAGTGTCACGTGATACAGTGGAGTGGCAGCTCGTCACTGTTGGCCCACTTATTACATCCAAACTGGAAACGCACGCTCATGCAGAGACATGAGTGACCCCCCTCCTATCTGTGACAGTGAAGGATAGAAAAACCCTTTCTGTACCTCTTTCACAAACACACACACACACACATGCACACAACAGAGCTTTCCTCTCAACTGTGTTTCAAGATGAGGGTCAGTGAAACAGTGAAGTCATTCTGTGGAATAGAGGAGTTTCTCATGAGGATGCTGTGTGCGAGACCATCAGGGTCAGTGAGAGACGAGGCGGACTGACTGACGCACGACTGTATTATCACAGACAATAAGATCCTGGCACAGACACGCAAGCTGCTCGCCCACTGTCTCAGTACTTAGTACATTCTACACGCCACGACTCATGAGTCACTAACAAACACGACGAGAAGAAAATCTGTTTTGCTGCTAGCTGTTTGAAACATTTAGAGTGACACAGCAAAACAATAAGGGACTGCCTACAGTACCAACAGCACTGGGTCCACAAAACATTTTATTTCCACAAAAACATTAAGCAGGAAAACTATTTTCAATATTGACAAATAAATAAATAAATCACATTCTTACAATGTATCCAAGTAGATAGTATCATAATATTTAAAGGTGCCATAGAATGGAAAACTGAATTTACCTTGGCATGGTTGAATAATAACAGTTCAGTACATGAACAT
>JAUMHQ010000078.1:8984743-9004718 GCA_032361165.1 Enteromius paludinosus | reverse complement strand
TGAGTAGGTAAAATACTGAAATAAATAAATAAATAAAATGACCTTTTAAACCGTTTAACTGATTGTATTAATCGGTTCAACTTAAAATCGGTCGGTTAACGGATAAACGGTTAAAATGAGCATCCCTAATTTGAAATATTTTTTTAATGCTTGTAGTCAGTAAGAATGCTAAAAAGGTGGAAAACCGTTATGTGTAAACATTTATTGGTTTCAAACTGAGATAAAAACAACTTGCACCAGCAAACATTTTACAGCCTTTCGTAGTCCACACATCTCGCAACAAAAGTAAAACAAAGGGGGGAAAAAAATGCAAGAGAGAGAAAAAGGGGGAAAAGACATGAGAGAGAGTGCAAACTTTTATTCCAGTGACTTTTAATGAAATAAGAATTCTAAAAACCCATAAATGGACTGCTGTCCATCGTCCCAAAGACAGGAAAGGAGAAAGAAAGCGATAAAACCTTCCGTTTTGGCCGCTGCGCCGTTTCCATCAACGTTTAAATTAAGTTAAAAATTCAAAAACACTCAGTCCACATACTGGAGAGCCAAAAACCAAGAAGACACTCGGACGAAAAAAAAAAAGAAAGACTTGCTTATTTGGATTTGGCTACAGTATAAATTACAAATTTTTGGACGTTGTTTTTCTGGCTTCGTCGTTGTTCGGCGTAAACAGTGCGTCCCTGCTCAAAGGCACAGGTCGAAAAGTGTTCCCTTGTGTCCCCGTCTTCATGTTCATGGGTCAGTTGTAGCATGTTGGGTTGTTTAATCCCATTCGTTTACAGAAAAAAAGTGATTGGTTTCGTACGATGTGACATTTGCGCTAAAAAAAGCCCAAACAACATGCTCCGGTTTCAGTTTTGCGATCTTGATCTATTCGAGATGAACAGAAAAACAAGCCAAACGTGTGTCGTCTGAATTCGTTTTGGTTTCCGTGTAAATAACAAAGCTAGATAATTTGTCTGAAACCGTGAAACAACAAATTTGACTACAATGTTACAATTTGTGTGTGTGTGTGTGTGTGTGTTTTAACAAACTAGCGTGAAAACCCCATTCGAAAGTAACAAACCCGTTTTGATCAAGCCATAGTGGTGCAAAAACAAACAAACAAACAAAAACAAAAGAAAACCAGGAAGGTGTGACTGAAATGGCAGGAAGTGAGCCTGAGGCAATGGCGGTGATTGGTGGAGAGAGCGGAAGGGGCGTGGCCTCACTGAGAGCTGGATCTGGCGAGCGTGTGCTGTTCGTTATGTTCCTTGCTAGTTCTCAGTTTGAATTTGGTGATGGAGCTGCTGAGTTTCTGAAGCGCGCTCTGCGCCATGTATTTCGTCGGGAACAAGGCCAGGATGGTGTACGTGGACGCCAGGTCATGAGGGGGTGGTTTGGGAGGGTCAGAGTTCGTAACGTCCGCTCCCTCTGATTGGATGGGGGGCGAGGGTTTGGGCAGCCATTTTATGAGAGCGCCAACTTTGCTCAGATCTGCCAGGATAGAGTCTGCTTCCACTCGACTGATGCCAGCCGGAAGGTCCGTCACCTCCAAAACACGGCCGGGGTCTGGACACACAAACACACAGACAACATCTTAGTCAAAAACTGATCACGTTCAACAAACATCACAGTGATACATGCACTGATTTACATTTACTACAATTGTTTTATTATTTATAAATGCATTTATTTATAGGCACTTTTTTGTCACCAGTTTTAATTTTTATTATTATTTCACTACATTTAGATTAAATTATATACCAATTTCATAATATAAAGTTTAGTGCTAATATTGTAACACCAAATGCTATATATATATATATATATATATATATATAAACTTTAAATATAGAACAAATATATATTTATTTCTATTTATATGACAACATTTAATTATAAATTAAAAACAACATTAAAATTATACAAAATAAAAACACTATGTACAAATAGTTTTATATATTATATTTATTTTATTTATATTTATTTATATATATATTAACTCCTTTTTTAACTGCATATAATTCACTCAATTATAATTCCTAATATACTATTAAAATATAAAAATATTCATATGTAAAATCAGTTTTAGAAAAATAATAAAGCTACTACACACACACACACACACACATATACTGTTTATGTATTCACACAGACACACACACATATATGTATTAGTTGATTATATGGATTTACTGAAAAAAAATTTTTTCCCCCCATAATACTTTCCATACATTTGCACTATGAATAAAATATATTATATAAAGGGAATAGAACAATGCACAGCACATTGTTACATGCTTAAATCAAAGATGCTCTTACAACATCTTTCATAACACTCTCATCCTAAATTTAATTATAAATTGCAAGAAAAAAAAAATTGTTTTAAATATTCATCATATCACCCAATGTGTTTATGTTTCTGATGAAATCATTTTGGGAATGTCCTCAAAGTGAAAACACTTCAAAAACAGACTAATTAATATTTGAAATAGTTGTAAACGAGGTCTTTCAGGCATCAAACTCGATCTTTATTTAACTGTTTGTTCATAATTCAGAGTCTCATACCCGTTTCTCCTGGGCTCATGTCAGTAGACAGTGATTTCTTTGCGGGCCTTCGACTGCGCAAGCCGTGCCGGACACCCACAGGACCCTGAGACGGGACAACAGAGGCGAGCGTGAGCCGATGATGTGCATGAAAAAACGAGAACGTCCCGTGTTTAACAATGACGATGGCGATGGCGATGGCGATGAAGATGATGCTAGATGTGCATTAATGTCGTTGGATCACCTGATCTTGAGTGTGAGAACAGTGTGTGTGTGTGTGTTCAACCTGGTGGTGATGAAGATGATGATGATGGTGGTGGTTGACCACATGAGAGCCGTGCATTAGTGGGGGCCTGATGGGGGGGTTATACTGGAGGTGCTGCCCAATCAGAGGAGGATACCTGCCATCACCTGTGAACACACCAACACCAAAGTTATCTAAACTATAGCAAAAATATACAATATATATACCAAAATATACCCTCCCGCCACAAAAAATTACAGTAGGCATATACCAAAAATATTTACCAAACCTGGATGTTAAATTTTTAAACAAACTACCAAAACTACACTGAAATCACCAAAAAAAAAAAAAAAAAAAAAAAAAAAAAAAAAAAAAATTATATATATATATATATATATATATATATATGCATTTACCAATTTTACAATATACCAAAACACACCAAATATATCCCAAAAATCGACACATTGTAACAAAACTGTACCAAATATGTACCAATAAAAAATGTTGGATGTACCAAAACATAAAAATGCCAGAAATATACCAAAAATATAGTAAATGTACCAAAAAAATGTCAATTACCTTTAATATACCAAAAACAAAAGCAATGGATAAGAAAAAAGTATAAGAGATATGCCAAAAATACCTAAATATACCAAAAATAATATAAAAAAATGCAGGATGTACTAATACATTAAAAGTACTTTACAAATACCAGAAATACAAAATAAGATGTAAAAAATACACAATGATTTGTCAAACTTATACCAAAGTATAAGAAATATGGCAAAAATACAATTTTTTTTTAAAATTCGATGCACTATGTTCGGCTCACCTTGGCCTGGAGCGTACGGGCGGGACAACTGAGGTATGATTGGAAAAGGGGCGTGGCCAGGACGAGGCCCCTTCATACCGCCCAGATGGGCGGGAGCAGGTGATTGAGCCGGAGAGGGGGAGGGGCTTAGCAGCTGCTGCGGATTATTCTACAGAGCGAAAGAGAGAAAGATTTGGAATGTTGTGTCACGTGAGAATGAGGTCACACGGGAGAATGAGGTCACACGCAGGTGACTGTACCTGTGAGGTGTCCTGCGGCGGCAGCTCGCTGGGTTTGTAGTAGCGGTTGTGTTTCCAGTGCGTTGGGGACGGGGCTCTCGGCTGCTGGCTCGGAGGAACACTCAACTGCATCATCACTACACCACCAGCAGGGGGCGGCGGAGGCACAGCTGGAAATAACCAAAATATACATATTTTAAAAATATAAGATATGATGTATGTTAGGGTTGCCCGATGTCGACCAATTTGGCATCGTACGATGTCTGATGTGAAAAATCGCGATGGACGATGGCATCGGCGGCGGCGGCTCGTGGGGTTTGGGTTGTTGTTGTTTAGTTGTAACTAAAGCACCAAGCCGCGCCTCACGACTGACAAAAATAACAGTGTTCGCGCGAGCAGGTGAGAGAGGATTGAGCACAGGGATGATCGCGTGCGAGTGCTTGAATTGCGCGCGGATGACACATCAAGCGCGCAAGGGTTTGAAATGAGCTTGCGGGCCCCGTTTCTTCGCATGTACATCTGTTTTCCTCTCGCGGAAATGATTTACTGCGCTCGCCAGCATCAGTGGTGCGCTCGCTTATTAAAGGCATAGATTTGCCGCCATAGATTGAGTGTGTTTTTCGTGAGCTGGTTGCTGCTGTTGTGGCGGGGCGGAGCATCGCGATGCCGGCTCAGCGTAGTGATGTCTATCGGCCATCGCCGATAGACGATGGCATCATCTATCGACCCAACCCTAGTTCCCACACACCAGATTTATCCGGGCAGCCTTCCTTTTCTCTCCCACTTGCCATTTCTACACGTACAGTATTATGACCTGCAGCACTCACTCCACACCGAAGACACCTCAATTCTTTTGCGCGAAAGGGAAACACACTGATATCACATACGGGGCACGAGTCTACATTGCGCATGTCATGAACCGTCAAACCGTGCGACGCATGCATGCACCAAACCGAGACAAGCGAACCGAACGGTTCGTTTTTTTTTCATAAACCATGCCATCCCTACTGATCTGAATGTGAGCTAAAGTGAACCAAATGATTGTCCAGCATATGCTGCCAGAAAAAAAAATATTTCATGGTAGATCGAATTATGATAATTTTGATCAATAACATGCATTTGCCAACTGTAAGGTATGACTGCTAACGGTATGTAAATATCTCACATATTTTCTTCTTATAATACATGCCTTAAGATCTTAAAATAAATGAATTGAGGTCCACTGAGTCTGAAAAGATGTTTAGGCTGTTGCTCAGGGTCAAAAGTTTAATTCCCAGTTAGAAGTACAGAAGTACACTTTTAAAAAACCACTAAATAACGACCTGGAAGAGTTACCGCCACATGCCATCCATCTATTTTCTCCTATAAAACAGCTTGAAATGTGTTAAATATGGACCTTAAGCAAACTCTGTGACCTCCAGCAACACGCCCAATAAGAACACACACACCGGCAGGTCAAGGCCAGTCTAAATCCTGCTGGGATGGAGAAATTAAGTTTGATGATGTACTCTAACATAAAAGCCATGATATCCTGTTATCTGAGTGTCATCATGGCAACAAAAGAAGCAGACTAAATTATAATGTTTAGATTCACATTTATCTTAAAGTTGTAATTCACCTAAAAAATAAAAAAAAAATTTGTTTTTTATTTGGATTGAAAGATGATACTTTGATTATTTTTACAATTATTTTGGACCCCTCCCACGTTTATTGTGTGTGTGTGTGTTTTTGTTTTCTGTTGGGAAAATAAAAATCAGTTTTGGAATCACATGGCAGTGAGAAAATGACAGAATTTTTTCATTTTGCAATAAACTATCACTTTAAGAGTTCCAGAGAAGGTACATTTGAAATACAGTACGTTTTGAGAGCAGCATCACTCCTGAACATTACAGCCTGTTTGGCATCCCATTGGATTCTCTGTGGACTTCAGTAATTCTTCACAGAAAAAAAATCTCATGGACATGGAAGCTCTAACAATTAACATACATGGATCCCAAGTGTATTGCATGACCACAATGTTAGATTCCCCAACAAAACACCATCTGCCCCGACTCTGTTAACACAACAAAACAGCCAAATGAATATCAAGCAAACAAAGAGTTTGTTCTCTCACTTTGGTCTCTTTCTCCCACTGTGTCAAAGTCCCCCCGTCATAAATTCCATTTTCTCTGCAGATTCCTTCAGGAAAGATTTGCCACTCTGCATCAAATCCCACAGATATGATGTCATTTGCCCCTAAAGAGCTCTATTGTATATCGACCTCTGTCCATGTGGAGCACTACTAGAAAAAACACTCAAGGAAATGTCGATTGGCTGCAGAAAGAAATCTTTGCTTAAATGTGGATTGAGCCAATGAGCTTCAGGCTATGTTCAGCAAGCTTGAAAAGCTTGTAATCCACAGCCTTTATTTACGGAGCAAATCACTGTGGGTGGAGAAGCCCCCTGCGCCAGTGGTGTGGCTATTTGCTAAGCAAATTGCCAGCAATCTGAGCAAATCCTGTCCTCTCCTGCGTTCTGATGCAAAGCGAGTCGGACAAGCATGGAGTCAAACAATGCAGTCGCACATGAGAGAGCTCTTCCCCCGTATCACACACACTCATCTAGGAAAAGGCCAAAGGGCCTCAGATTCCTAAAAGCACAGCAGCTCCCGGGGAAGGAAATGATGCAGTAAAACTGAGGGGTAGTGGAAATTCTCACATTTTAAATAGCATTCCTTAAATGTTTCCAACCATTTGATCCATGTTTAACTGTGAGGTATGAAACTCTGAACTGAATGACACACTGTGTGCAAGGCTCTGGGAACTATTGAGCACACTACTTGGCTACAGCCACACAAAAGATTTTATCCTTCAGCTCTAGCACAGATTGTCATCACTGTGAAGGACAAAAACAGTGCATTTCAAGAATGAAGAGTCAAACTGAATTTATGTTTTCACAAAGGACACAATGATAAGCATCTGTGGCATTGAAAATTATTCCATGTTTTATAACACAAATTCATTGTTGTAGCAGGGTTATTACATGCTAATTTTACTTAAAAACCATTTCAACTTTCCACAATGTGAGCTGACTGCACCTACTCAGTAAGTTTTTGTATATATTTGGCTGGTTATTATACATCCCCAAAGCAGCATGTTTTACACTTGCTGACACCAATCAGAGTGGATGCATTTAATGTGTGGTCTAATTGCTTTGGTTTGCATTGAAAATGTGCATGGCAGGTAGTTCCTGTTTGGACTCAAATCTGCTGAGCATCGATGACTAGATGTATGATATGAAGCAGATAGAGAAGTATTATTTCTGACATATAATCAATTGCCTGACAGAGCTGGTCATGTGATGTCAACATGTCAGCACCCAATCTCCATGCATAACAAAAGAGTGTAAATAATATTAGTCATGTTTCTCAGCATGCATGATTAATTTCTTTATGTGTACATTTTTTTTAAATATTTAAAAATACTAGTACATATTTAAACTACAACACTTCAAGCTGGAACAATTTGTAATTATTAAAATTACAATATTTTAAAGAATGTATTAGTTTGCATGACTAGAAATCACAATTTTAAAAGTTCCGTGGTATTTCCAGGGTGTCTATGAACGTGTAACGGTGTACTACACGTTTTACATTGGTTATATGATACGAGCCATTTGGATTAGCTTGTTGTTCTGGAGAGTTCAATGTTCACTCATATCGAATTGAACAGATTTTTTAATAAAATCTCATATGTCTCTGCGCAGTTGTCACTTGCCACGTAAAGCGGAATCTAGCAGGAAAAGCGCAGCCGCCCCATCAGGCGCAGATGTTGGAAACTTTAAGTTATTTAAAATAGCTCCCCACTGCAACAGAGCTCAGGCAATAAACTTCGAAACACGGTGCAAACTGCAATAAAGACGTCAATATCACGCTAAACATTGCGCGTTGCAAATTACACACGTAAGTTATTTCAACCATAATAGACTTTGAGTTGATTCTCAAGTGTTTGGGAATTTCATGCGCAAAATGGATCAACTCACCATCTTTTTGGTTCCTTCTGGGGAAAATTTACTTTAAATCCCGTTTACGGTGTCGCAAGACCGGTTAGGTGAACAGCCGACAAAACACCATAAATATTCTCAGTATAATTTTTAGGACTACAGACAACTTTTCCACTGATTTTCCCAAACGCGAGCCCACCGCTCCATGGCCCCGCCCTGCGCGGCGCCCTCATTGGTGGATCTTTTTGTTGCCGATCTCTAAATGGTTTTAAGACACATCAATCAATTCCCTGCGATTCCCAGTGTGGATGGACACACGAGTTCCAATGTTTGTCACGTGATGTGCGTGACTGCTATACTATACAGGTGAATTAAACACCTAGATTAAATACAAGATTAAAGAATTTCAAACAGCTACTTGCTTTCGGAATTAAAAAATGAAAATGAATAAAAAAATATTTTAAGTACGGTTTGATTTATTGTATGTTATTGTATATTACTTTTACAAATGTCCAAAGTTTGGAAAACGATTGCAGTGTTTTTGCAGCGCTGTACTGCACTCTAGTGGTTAAACACAAACTCGCTAAATGTTTTCACATTCACACGTTGATATATATTTTATTTAATAGAAAGGGTTCTATATTATATGACGACGTCTCCGAATTATTTTTTAAAAATAACAAATAAATAAATAAACAGCTTTCAGTCAGAGCGGTGACGCCATCACGCAAACACTCACTCTCCGCCACGGTAAAGGTGAAACAGCGCCATGAAATCAACGTGTGGTCAAAAATATATTGTATCTAAGTGTTAAGCACTACCATAGATAATGAATGGTTAAAGGACACCGCGGTAGGTTTCACGCGAGCCAAACATCACAACACGTTTTTCCCCGCTTTTTTTTCCCCATTTTTAAGAATGTACATAGCTCAGCTGGTTCTCTTTGATTCCAAGGCGACAAAATATTCGTCCACAAACCAAAAAACTAAAGGTAAGGTAGTTCTTTATATGCAGAAACATAGGCTCACTGCGAATTTACTTTTTTTTTTACACTGATAGGCCTTTTGAAACTGAATTAAACTACTGGTATCTTTGATAAATTGTTTGCACTACTAATATTAACATGCAAAAAACTGAAAAAGACCAGCTGAGTAACACTTTCTACAGTAAACTCTAAACTCAGTTAAAATAAGTATACAATGCAATACTCGAAACAAACACATTTTGGGTGTAAAACCTTTATTATACATTTATATAAGTACACATATACTGCACAGAAGAGCATCATCAGAATTTTGTTAAGCAAATCATTTAATTTAAACACATGAGCTTCCCCACAAGTAATAATTTCAATTGAAATGTGCATCAAAATAACACAGAATCATATTTAAATACACAACGGATTTCCATTCGACATACTGAATACAACTGTGTGACCACAAGCAGTAGTTTGTAATTGTTAAGGTTTCAAATTATTGAAACTTATGACCTGAAATTAACCATTAAATATAACAGGAAAATCTGTTTTAATAATAAAACATGGTTTTGGTATAAATAGAAGTATATCATACAGACATACGTCCGAAGAAAAAAAAAATTAGTGACATTTTGTGTCATTTCCTTCCTTCTCATTCGAGAGTATCGAATGGTGTCTGTGAGCTATTTAAATATCATTTAGCTAACCTGCAAAACATGTGACAATTCATAGTTTAGTTCTGACTCTCACATTGTGAAAGAATAGACAAAAAAGGCTGGAAAAAAAAACCCTCACTGAAAAACAAGAGCACCTAAAGCACAGATAGCAGCTGATGATAGCAGTTAAACTGCCCCTTTGTTACTTTTATAGCATATCTATGGAATAAACAAATTCCTTAATATTTATATAATACTTTTTCCCCCACCTGTTGCTATTGAATAGTACCGCACATGTTCTCTGTGTTGTCCTCAAAATACCCTGAGCTGTTAAAAAGTTCAAGCATTGCAGCATTTATTTTTCCTTCATTTGTATCCAGATTCATTTGGTGCTGTATTGTATGGTATATTTGTTTTAAATACGCTGTGTGCATCAATGTGAATGTTAGATTTTCAAATAAAGAATCTATATAAAGTATAACGAGAGGAGAAGTATGGAGTATAACCAAACACATACACAGAGGAATATCTTTTGAAACAATATATTGTAAAATAAAACAACTTCCTTACCATTCCTTATTCTCTCTGGCACATACACGCACACGCACACATTCCTTTCTACAGAGATAAGTCAGTCTCTGTCAGAACAAACCCGATTTATGTAGAAGACAAAGAGTGCAGTCAAACATTCACAAAACACTGCCTACAGCCATTGCACACCAATATCTGTAAAAGACTAGTGTGAGTGACAAAATATGAGCCTATCAAATAAAAATGTAAGAAAAAGACCAGGACCTCACAGCTTAAGGATGCATGTACTACCTACAAAGAAAAATATGACTCAAACAGCCACTCCCGAAACACCCAAACACACATAAAAGGCTCTTTCAGGACAGCCAACTCAAGACAAACAGGAAGTTGAAAGCAAGTTGCAAAAAACGGATCTCATGATATTTGGAGGCCCAAAGATGTTTCACATGCATGATATTTTTAGTCAATGTTTTAAGTGCCCAAAAGACTATAGATAAAACTACTTGAAGGTATAGTTCACCAAAAATGAAAACTCACCCTCATGTCCTTCATTCTTCTGTAAAACGAAATAAATAATATTTTAAATTTGTCTTTTAAAAGAAATCTTTTGGTCCATATAATGGACGATTATGGACATTTTGACAACTTTCAGGTTTGGAGCAACACTGAGGGGGGAGTAAATGATAACAAAATTGCCATTTTTGGGTAAACTATTCCTTTAAATACAGACACTTTATCACATTGTAGCAAGCAGTACTAGTTAGTGCTAAACCTAAAGGTTCTTTAACAAACCTTCAAATAATACTCACTTAAAACACAACTGTACGATATTGCTTATTATTATCTCTCTGCTTTTATCCGCGTTGTATAGCAGACTGGATCTTCTCCCGACAGTATTTCCCATAAGGCTTTGATCAGCTGGCATGGGGCTTGTGTTGAGCCTGGTCTGGGATTGATCCGTTCTCTGCTGTAGGTTTGTTGTCAAAGTTCCAGTCCACAGGATTAAGAAGCTGCAGGGTTTTCTTATGGGTCCAAATGGGGTTGAGGAAGAAGGTGAGCAGGAAGAGGCCTGTGAAGAACAGCAGTCTCTGTACCAATGGGATGTGGGTGTTCATTTCCTCCCAATGATTCCAACACACCCACCACATGTAGTAGGACACGACCATACGGCAGTGGAACATGTGAATCATAATCCACTGGTTAGCTTTCCAGAAGAATGTCTTAGACCAGCCCGCCTTTAAAAAGGAGAAAAGTCAGAGTTAAAACCAAGTGTAAAACGGGTTGATTCATTTCACTGTAGCTACACAGAGGGAGAACCTGAACTGTATACCGACAGATTTTTCAACTCTTTGTAATCTCTGAAATCTAAAACAAATAAAAACCAAACAATTCAAACTGTTGCTCCATCATGACAAGAGTTAATCTGAATAGACAATTTATTGCTAACGCCTGCTATGTTGACATCAAAAAAAAAAAAAAAAAAAAAAGGAAAGCAGTGCAGTGGAATGCAGAAACACTGGCCCCTAAGGGGTTATTCCCACAGAACACAATTGGTTTTTGCATTTTCATATTAGAAAATATAAGACACATGGCAGTGGAATTTAAAAAAAAGTCTAATATTTACAAAAGTTAAATTGTATACAGCTCCTTAAATGGTTAAATCTTATCAGTGAAAAAGTTCCTCTTTCTAAGAACATATACAAACAGAAGAACCGAAGAGTTTTCAGTTAGGAAACATGGTAAACCGTTGAACCAATGAAGCATAAAAAGTGAAACTAGTCAGCAGATGTGCAAAGCTCACAAGACAAACTGTTTATTTTCCGCTTCGATTATGAAAGCCTTTTCTGTACAAATATTTTCTATAAAAAAAACCTGGACTATATCTTAATAACAAACTGTTTTTAAACAAAAACTTTTCCGTAGACCTTCGCATCTCACCTTAAGCAGCATCCAGGAGATGCAGGTGAAAGGTGTGCTCATCTCCAGCAGCAAAGTCACCATAGGGAGGAAATGACCCAGCCAGTTCCACACAACCACCCCGATAAATCCTGCGAGGGCGAAGAAGTGATGAACGGCCAACGGCAGGTCGAAAGAATGGAATGCCACATTGGACATATGAAGGGCCACGTTTTCAAACAGGAAGAAGCCTGTAGCGGTCAGCACATTGAGCCAGGACCAGCTCTCCTGCCCAAGAATCTTATCAGAGTAGACGGCGGAGTCCTCCATGAGCGCCCGAAGCCCTGCCACCGTGCTCTGGATACCAAACACACCCCTTGTCGCAGCCAAATTCCAGAAGACCTTGGAGCCAAAAATAAACAGCGTGACATTAGGAAATTATCTAGACTCAAAAATGTCATATAAAAGGAACAGTTTATGCAAAAATCTACATTTGTTTACAGTTGATTTATCTATCCTCTTTGTCAAAAAACATTTTACATTGCTTTATCACAAATAAACCCTCTGCAGTGAAAGGGTACCGTCAGACTGACAGTCTAAAAAACTGATAAAATCATCACAATAACCTCAAAAAAATCCTGTTCATCAATGAACATCCTGTGAAGCCAAATATGCACAAATCAAGCACAAGTGACAGGCAAGAACAGTCTAAAATCGTTAATCAATTATGGACAGCACCTTAAAAATGTATTTGTTTTATTATACACACATTTTGCTTTTAACTTCACAAGACATTAATTGATAGACTGGCATCAAATTATGTTTTTAATCTCTTTTTGAACTTTCATTCTGACGGCACCCATTCGGTGGATCCTTCAGTGAGCAAATGATATGCTCAATTTCTCCAAATCTGTTCTGATGAAGAAACAAACTTATCTACTTCTTGAATGGCCAAAGAATGAGTGGAATTTCAGCAAACTTTTTACCTTTGGGTAAACAATTCCTTAAAAAAAAAAAGCATATTTTAAAAATAAAACATATAACTGGCACCTTTTCTTTGGCTGACAGTGAGCGGTAGGTGTGAAGTAGCAGGCTAGATAGGATGTGAGTGAGGAGGAAAACAAAAGCGTACAAGACGAAGCCCAGGCCGATGATTTTCAGCTGAATGTCCAGGGAGGAGTAGTCCATGCTGAAGTTGTGACCTGAGGACAGTATTGAATTATCTGGCTGGGAGGACATTGCTCAGATCTCCGAACAAATGTCAGACTGCAGTGTCCTTTGGTAATATGCCACAGTCAGTTCCCATGAAACCAATTACCAGTCTAGAGGGAGAAAGACACTCATTATATTATACAGACACACCCTCTAACCCATATATCTGCATTACTCACGGAGACAATCCCTGCCCTTACTTTACTACAACTCTGAACGACTCGAGAAGTAACGTTAAAAAGAAACCGGCATCTAAATCACATCATTCATAAGCACATTATGCTTTCTACTTCTCATTTAGAACTATAAATAAATAAATATTATTTCATTAACGGTACAAGTCTAAGTTAGTTCTTTTATTTGTTTATAGTCGTCGTTCTTACCTCTTGTACACAAAATAACGGACTCGAAACACATTCCGAATTCCTTTCTGCGTTATAAATACCTAAACTATTAGTTAGGTCTTTTGATGTGGGCTCGACAATAACAAGCTCACATTCCTTTACCGGCTGCGAACAACTGAACAGTTAGTAGCAAAAAACACAGACGTCACGTGACTTCATCACATGACCAGGCTACTCTGTCACCCTCTGCTGGCAGTAAGTTATTTGCTGAACACGTTTTGTGTTCGATTGTTTGCTTTTCGTAACTGAACAGACAAACTGAATTTATATTAAGTTGGCAAAAAGTCACGTTTTTTTTTTAAAGGTTGATATATAGTTTACTTTCCATGTGTTTTTTTTTTTTCATTATTTCTGGAAACATTAATGTTGCACTTAAAGAATCATTTTGTTTTTGATTTCGTTATGCTGAATACATTGACTATATGTTGTTGTTTTTTAATACATTTATCTTACATTTTGTGGACTTAAAATTAAATCCATTCAAATGAATGTGTTTTGTTTGAACTTGAGGTAATACATTTAGGCAGGTTACAAAAATGTCCTAAATAGACAGTTAGCCACATTTTTTTTTTATGTTTTGCCACAAAACTGGTTGAAAAACAACCGTTGGGAAAAATTCAAGTTGATGTGTTGTTAATGTTGTGCAAAGGTAATTCAATCAAGACCATCCACATAGCTAATTTCCTTCAAAAATTTAATGACTGGATTATTTACAATATATGATCATAGCAATAATCAAGTCATGAAAAGAAACACAAATAATCCAGATGAGCAAAAACAAAAGGAGTTATCAAATTCATAACACAATTTAAACATTATATGAATACATTAAAATAAACAAAACTGATAAGCTTAACAATAAACAACATAAAAAAAGTGATCTGGAAAAGCCGTAAAACCCACATTCAGCATCAAACTGGTGCATGCCACCCAAAAAAAAAAAAAAAAAAAAAAACTCAACCAAGAGCAGAAAAAGAGTTTTGCTTCAACAAAGGATCAATTATGTATTTATATTATATATATATATTTATATATAACTATTTATATAATTCTGTACAAATAATGAATATTTGGTATTATATTCACCCTTCATATAGATATGATATACAGTATAATAAATGAAAATATTCTCAGCTAAACAACTACCTTTTTCATTTGTTAATTTCACTAAGATTTTAGAATCTTTTCACATTCTGAGATCCAGGATTAATCCAGTCCCAAGATGAAGCTTCTCTAGAGTAAGAAACCGAAACCGGGCATCTCAGTCCGCACCGGTACCGAAGGCCCTCAGGCTGGTTTCAAATACTGTGGTCCGGAGGGTTAATCATTTTCAATGAATCATTTCTTTTTGCTAAATACTGACTTGTGACTTAGATGGAAATAAATGTACATATGAATAGAGTAAATGCACATGATGCTCATGAAAGCATATTTAAACAAGATGACCACCCAGTGCAACCCTGCTGAAGAGAATGTGGCAATCATACAAACATATTGACATTTCATAATGGATTCCACCGTTCTAAAAGGTGGCAGGTGAGCATTTGTTCTTCCAGATGCTTTTTTTAGAGGTCAGCTCACCAAAATGCGTTCAGACCGTTGTGTTAAAATGATATGATGACGCATGGGAAAGGCGGTGTGCGTGAAGGTCTATGAACAGCAGAAGCTGTTCAAACATGTGGCACATGAACATATTTGGCACATAAACACTTCCTGCATTACTGGCATGTTTGCATATTGATAATTGAGCAGGTTAATCAGAAAAAAACAGCTGCCACATTGCAGGACCGCATAATCACAAACACATGTCCTCACCGTGTAGAGCAAAAAAAAAAAAAAGATCATAAACAAAGCATGATTAAAATAATCCGTTCGTTATCAATAATTGCTTTAATGAAAAATGAATACTAAGTAATCAGCTGGTAACACTTACAAAAAAAAAGTTAACATGAACAAACAAATGAACAACTACATTTTTATAAATGCTGCAAAAAAACATATTGCTCATTGTTCGTTCGGATTAATCAAAGCATTAACTAATGTTTACTTTACTGTAAAATGTTACCCATCAGTTTATTGTGAATGTTTCAACAGTCTGACCAGTTTGTAAGGCCAGGAGAGTGTCAGTAATAACCTGTGGATTTCTTTAAACCCTGAGGGCCACGACTCGCACTACAAATCTGTAAATTGCCCAGAACTTGTTCCAAATAATGATTAACAAAATAATCCATCAAAACTTCTGTTGGTGTGAAATGAGAGCTAGAGCACTGCATTGTGACTTTAGGAGCAATTTACAGCTGAAATGCTGCGTTTTGAGAAAATACTCAATACAAAATTTCCTCTCGCCTGAAACCAGTTTCATCGATTACAAGCCTCTCATAGATGAAATGCTGTAATTGTGTTTGAACAATGACTTAAGCAAAAAAAAAAAAAAAAAGAGCATGGGGAAATTAAAAGAAAATATTTGCTTCCAACGACAAGCTCTTCTCAAGGTCATCTCGCAGAGGAAATTGAGAATAAAAAGCTACAAGGAAGTCGAGTGGAAGTGATAAAACTAATCTCCTCTAATCTCTGACCTCTTCTCTCCTTCTATGACGCAGAAGCAAAAAAAGGGCCGTCTCAAGAAGGGAAATAGTTTGGCTTTTGAAACGAAATGTAACCTTGAGTGATAGACAGAGGATGATACATAGTGGGTAAAATATGGCATTTTTAAATAATATAGTATTTGTGAAAGTTTTTGAGGCTGTGAGTCACTAAGAGGGAACCGTAAGTGGTCATGCATTTATGCTTCGTATTAACAGAACATCAAACTCTTTTATCTGAAGTGTTAGAGCTGAACTGTGGCATTTTTAAGCTGAAATCTCTCTCAAGAACAGAAAGTGTGTTTCTTTAGTAATATATTCTGAGAGAAGCCAACACATTCAATAAATGTATAACAATCCAAAGCAAAATTGGCTTTTTTGGTTTTGATAATCTAATATAATTTAACCATCCAGTGTGCAGCAGTTGCCTGTTCGGACAAACGCCATCAAATAGACTCAAGAACAGTTCTCTACTTTGATTATAGAGTTAAATCATTCTGCACGTTCTCAGATGTGTGATATGTGGACTGCATGCAGCCTTACAGATAAAACATCTATCACCCACTGCCAAGTCATCTAGATAATAATGGGAACGCCCGATGTCTCCTTTCAGTCGAGACAAAATCATTGATTTTCTTTGTCAAGATATACAGAAAAGACATAAAAAGCAAGTTTTTTTTTTTTTTTTTGCAAAGAACATAGGCCAGGTGCTTTATAACAGCAGATGGAGTGGAAAATTGTTCAATAAAAATAAATACAAACTGATGAATGACTATGAGGCTGAAGGGACATGAAATGATAAATCAATAATCACACAAAACCTTGCAATTCAACTGCAACAATATCTTTTAGAACTTCATTTCCCTTGGAAATACATACAAACATACATTTAGAAGAAGAAAGTGCAAAAATGCAGTTTTGAACCTTCACATTGTTGAATTTAGGTTTTAAGCAATTGCACTCAAAAACCTACAAGTAATTCCTCTAAAATGACAGAAACCATAAATGTCAAGTATGAAGGATGTGACAGCTCTATATTTGATATCAGTAAGAAGGTGAATAATAAAAAACGATCTTCAGTGTAAACCCTCAGGCTGGGATTGAAATGTTCCCGACCAACACCCTTTTTTTTTGTTTTTTTTTAAAGGCTGTGACTGTCCGCTCTGACCAACGGCTTCAGTCTAAAATGTATGATTGAGGTATTTCAGCACTGGCACTTACATAAATGCTTACAAGAGAGTTCATGAGAAAAATACTATGATCTTCACTGGGGAGAGAGACGGAGTGAGAGAACAACAGAAATACAAAGACGAAGAGAGAGAGAGCAAAATGAAATGTAAGAACGGAAACACAAAGCTACAGAACTTGAATGAACGGAACCAGATACTAAAGACTTTTCTTCAGGTTTCTTTAATTGAATGAAAACCAAAACCGAATGTTTTAAGTTTGAGACCTCATCATTTTTCAATTTTGAAAGTGCTAGATGGATGTCAGAAGGACAAAAGCTTATATGTAAAATTTTGCTTCGTCGGGCAACGTCACTGTCAGGTGGGTCTACAATTGCGACATGTTGTGCAATTTTGGTGAAGTTTCCCTAAACAGGGAAAACTTTGTATGGATGTTGCAGGCAGTTCTCAAAGGTACAAAACCCTTTTCACACTTTTGACAGGAATGAAGCTCTTGTTTCTGATGATTGGTTTGATGAATGCATTTTGAACTGGCTCTGTCACTGAGAGTGATGATGGTGATGGTGTGGTAAAGGTGTTCCCTGTGACTCTCAGAGCCGCGTTTGGGCCTCTGGTATATAGATCTCGATGCTGTCGGCACGCTCCGATGCTGAGTTTTGGCGGAATGAAGCTGCGCGTTTGGCCGCCATGAGGCGCCGTCGTGCCTCCTGTCTCTGGCGGTCAGGGAGATCCAAAGATTTTTCCCTCGTCACACTCTTACGCAACGTCTTCTTTGGTACTGGCGGTGGGAGCTGGAACCATGACAAATAATATACAAACACAGTCGATAATATCTTCAGCAGACTAGAGATACATTGTTTTACAACTTTAAACTAGCATGGCTTTCTCTTTTTTAACAGTTTAACGTTTTTAACAATTGAACTGCAACCATGATGCATTTTTTCAGTATTCTCTAGAAGTTCAAAAGAACAGATATTTTGCAGAATTATAAATGTCTTTCCTCAAAATATTTCATGAACCAAAACTTTTGTATGGTTAGTGAATATCTCAATAAACAACAATTCTACAGCATCAAATGGAGCATCAAATTCTAGGCAAATACGACCATCAAGAATCTTTTAACAATCAGCTCTCACCTTCTTTACAGGACTTTCCATAAGCCTCCAATCATTGGATTTAATCTTTTGCAACTCATTGAATTTGGAGGTAACATCATCGATGGAGAGCTGCAGCAGGTCCCAGAACCCGGCCAGGTCCTGAGAGGTGGGGCGAGGCATGGCACTGGGGTCCTGCAATACAAACCAGGATTTAACACTACACTCTAAAATGTAAACGTGCTAAATTGTATTGTATAAAGCTTTTAAAATAGTTTTTCTTTCCCCCAGTTTCACAGACAAGGCTTAAGCTAGTCCCAGACTAAATTGCATGTTTGAGCTGTCTCAGATGAAAATATCTTGCTCTGTCATATCTTAAAACATGTCAGTGGCATTGTTCTGTGTTAAGATGCACACCTGTAATACTTAACAATATCTTAATTTAACGAATGCCTAGTCCTGGCTTAAGCTAAGCCCCGTTCATGAAACCGGGCCTTTATGTATTAGCCAAAAACTTAAGTTAAAATTTTTAAAAAATGCCACTGCTTGCAGCTTTATTTTTAACATAGAAGAAAAAAGACTATTAATTTGTCAACCAGTGATTATCTATTTATATTTTTAGTCTTGAAATAAATGCAACCGTAATGGATTTCTTTGTTTTATTTTTAAGTGGCACTCCTAATCCTCCACAAGTTGCACTTCTTGCGAAATGTGTACAGCAGAAGACTGTAAGAGTTTAGTCTACAGCTGAAGTGTAACCATTTTCATCTGATGCAGTAACTGTATTTTTATCATTTGTTGTTATTTCATGCATCTGTATGTGGCCAGATAACCCCTGTGAGTGTTTGCCAATGAACAGAGCAGTATTTTATTCATGAGGATTTGGGTTGTTTACTAAAACATCATTCTATTGTGCATGGCATAGTACTTGGTCATTTGTGTTCTCTGCATGCCAGGATTAGATCAGCTGATGTGCTGCTGTGTATCATATTTAATAAATGTGACAGCGGAACAAAAGGCCATCAACTACACCACAATTACTCCAGCACAAAGAAGCCCTATAGATGTGTGGTAGTGCGTTAGAGAAAGAGCTGCTGTAAGTGCAACAAAGCTTAGTGCAATAACATAAATAGAAGACACATACTCGTGCACCAACTGGCATATGAGGTTGCTTACTAGGTTCTGCTGGCAAAGCCAATAAAATTGCTGGAATTTCTGGGACATCAAGAGCTGTGCGCTTCCTACAGCACTCCGGATTCTGCCTAGGACTAACAAGCAAACACAGAGAAAGAGAGATAAATATTTAATAACCACGAAAGCAATTGAACACACACATTTATACAGTACATATTTAACTGTCTGTGCAGTTCATAAAGTGTCTGTACATTCATATACCTGCGAATTTGCACACAAACAGAATTTCACATACAAAGCAGTATGTGAAATCATTCAAATTTCCAAATACTCAGTATCAATGTAGGTGAACAATACCAATGATGTACACTACTATTCAAAAGTTAGTAGTGTTGCTGAAATTCGTATTTTATTAAGTTAAATTTATTAATTCATTTCATTCATAAAGAAACGACCTCTGTTTAAACTTATAATAATCATATTTTGCATGCTCATGTGA
>JAUMHQ010000078.1:8959124-8984643 GCA_032361165.1 Enteromius paludinosus | reverse complement strand
AAGGAATAAATCTTTAATAATTGCAATTACGCAGTTTGTCTTTCTTAATCGAGAGCCTCCAAATTTTTGCCACAACAGTAGTGTATAAGATGATTGCTCAAATGTTACAGTAAAATCATTTATAATATATATATATATATATATATATAATAATTTTTCTGGTAATTTCTGATGTACTTTCAAATAATCCTAAATAGAAATAAGTAGTATTTTAAATTGTATTAGCTAATATTTCACAATAGAGCAGTTTCTTTCAAAAACATCAAAGAAATCTTTCTGGTCCTAACATTTAAAGGATTTATTTGAATCCATTAAGCTGATCTCCGGGTATGGCGGTAGCACTTTTAGCTTAGCTTAGCATAGATCACTGAATGTGATTAGACCATTAGCATCTTGCTCAAAAATGACCAAAGAGTTTCAATAAATTTCCTATTTAAAACTCGACTCTTCTGCAGTTACTGCAAATGAAAATGAAAAGTTGCTAAGTTATTTAGGCCTATAGAGAACTATACTCTCATTCTCAGTTCATATGGCTGCAGCAGGTGCAATGATATCACACACAAACGCTGGGGACTATTTACAGGTTCTGCGTAATATCTTTGTGCCTGCTGCACAGATAGCACCTATGATAATTATGCTGGAATTAGAGTATAGTTGCACGTTTTAATTTTACACAATTTAACTACAGAAGAGTTAAGCTTTAAATAGGAACGTTATTTAAACTCTATGGTCATTTTTTGAGCAAAATGCTAATGGTCTAATCAGATTTAGTGATCTATGCTAAGCTAAGCTAAAAGGTAAAATGGTAAAACTGCTTAACTTGAGGGGAGTTGGACAATGACTGAGTGATGAGTGTTCCTTTAAATGATTGTGACTACATCTGCTAAGATTGTGAAGTGTGGACACTTTGATATCCCACAATATATATCAGCTCTTTTGAAGTTTCAAAGAAACTTGTTAATTTTGTTGCAATTGCACTTGATAGCCAGGTTAATGGTCTTAAGGTTCATAAATCAGCTTTACCAAACTTGTTGGTGTTATCTGGACTCACAGTCTGATATTATAATCCTATGAAGTACTTTTCGGCTGGTCAGGACTAGATGGCCGCCCAGTGAAATACAAGCTGAAAGACCATCTAAGACCAGCCAGGGTTTTTAGAAAGAACAATAGCAACACGGCAGATGCAGTAGTATGTGACTATCAAGAAAACAAGTTCTCCATCAAATTCAGGATATACTCCGTTTAACTCAGTATAAATTCAGTATCATACTCCATTTCCTTCTCACATCCATTTCTGTGCATTATCTCCATCAGTCTGTCATTCAGAGCCTCTGAGCTCTTTGCCATGGAAACCTGACAGATGTTGACAGACGTAATTGCTCACATGGCAGCACTCAGCACGAGCCTCTAATAACCTGGAGCTCTGCGAGCCGTTAAACCATTTCACCGTTAAATGTGACACTTCTTTGGATTCACACCTGACACTTTAAAACCTGGAGCCAAACTCTCCACCAAACAAATATTATAATATAAAGATTTAACGTCTCGTGAAACCGGGAGCTCTGTTAACTCACTTTCCTCTGACAGATCGTTCTCTTCTGCCTCTCCCTCCAGCTCTTTGCACCATCCCTCCATCTTTTTCGTCTCTGCGTGCAGCAACTGCATGAACCAGCTTCCGTCCCTCCTGCACGAGGGTGATGCTCTTCCCGAATCCGTTGGTTGGGGCGGCGTCACTGTAACAGCCACGGTGGCGATGGGCTCCCGCGACGAAGGCTCCAGCCAGGGCTCAGGGCTGCGCTGGGGACTCGGGGGCTCCGTTGGGGTGCGGTAGTCCTCACGGTAGCTGAAGAGACCCTGGGTGCGGACGGTCCGAACTGCACCGTACTGCGTAGGGGTGCTGGGCTCGCTGTGACGCTGGAAACCTCCTCCAAACTGAAGACCTTTATCCTCCATTAAAGGAAAACCCTCTAACTCCAGATCAGCCTGAACGGCGGCCGTGACACTGTTGGAGCGCTTAAACCGGCCCTGTCTGTATGAGAGAGAAATATCTCAAATGAGACCAACAACATTTCACACTCGGCTGGTACTTCAGCAAATCGAGCCTCGCAAGCCATTCGCACATAGAGATAAAACAGAGGTGCTGGTTATTTACCGTCTCTCGTCTTCCACTTGAATCCCAACAGACTGATACTCTCGAGAGCCTTTGCTTTCACACTCTGAATCAGTCGCTGCTTCTACCTGCAATAACAACACAGAGTTTTAACTGATGATTTCTGACCATGTACATACTACCAGTACTTATACTTAAAATATACAGTATCATCAGCATTAAAACATCACTTAGAAATGTTGTGAAACAGCATAACCTTTTTTGTTTAAAATATAATATATAACATATTTAACATGACTTTTTTGTTTCAAAATACTGAAACTTATTTCAAAGTTTACATCAAATTTTCAACTCTGAATTTTCAAAAGAGGGATAAAAGTTCAGTGTGGCTGAGTCTAGAGAAGAGAGAGACAAGAAATATAAAGCACCCACACAGTGTCTAGTCCACAAGCAACTTAATAAATAATACAGTGCAATGTGCTATTCAAATTCTTCAAAAAGAGGAAGAGAAACATATTTTTTATTAAATGCATTCATTATGTAATCTGGCCTAATAAACAAGAAGGTTCTCATCATAGTTTCAATGAAAAATTCAGAGTACAAAAAATAAACATTGACGCCAAACTTCCATGTCTGATCAAGAGCCACAGAGAAAGGTTGTGGAAAAAATGCATGAAGTAAATTTGTGAGAAACTGCATCTCTAAACAACTGCAGCATGGGAATTTAAATTTATGCTATAAACTCATGCAGGTATTTTAAAATATAATTTACAATAAAAAACATATCATATATATAACGATAACCCTAAACCTATTAGTTTGTGTGTGTGTGATGCAATCATTGGAATGAATCATATTTCAAATATATGAAAATAGGAAACAATTCTGTTAAAAATGCAATAATATCACAAAATCACACTGTATTTTGGCCTTGGTGAGCATATAAGAGACTTTGCTCTAAAACATTAAAAGGTCTTGATGACCCTAAGCATTTGAATGTTGATAAATTATTTTATTTTACATGATTTAGCTGTCATTTATAACAATTATCACTATTATTAAAACATATGTAAAAAGGTAGTTGTAATTTATTCCTCAAGATGGTAAATACGCTAAATTAGCTAAAGTGCATTCTGTAATAACTCAACTACTATGCTGAACTGAAGGTCAATCATTCAGGTGTACCACAAAAGAAGTCTGTTATTTAGAAGAGTCCATCACAGCTAAGAACATCAAACCATCAGATGAAAGTGTGACTCACAATAGCGCTGAAGAAGGACAGTCTGGGGAAGGGTGACCTCAGAATCAGAGAACAAGATGATTCACATCACAGATCAGACAAATCAGCTGTCCCTGATCTATCAGTCTGACCGCTATACAGAAAGGCTGAGCAGAGGAATTCTGTTTGAGTGAGCCAGACTGTCAGGCATGAAAGAACGAAGACCAGGGTATGAGGTTTCTTCAGACACAAGTCGGTCCACAAGGATTATAGCTCTTGAGCAGTGCTATCCTTCACTGTTTGATCATGTGTGCTTAGGGTTCCTTTATACATACCAAATAGTATCAGTACTCTATGCAAACTGTGTTGAAAAATGTGCCTCCTCATTCATTCTGTCTCATTTTACCAAATCGCAAAACTTGTGTGGTGTGGTGAAGTGGAGGCAGTTGATAGTGAGCAGGGGTTATCAAGAAAACAAAAAAAGCACAATAAAAGCAGTTCATTTGACCTTCTCCAAGAAAGCCATCCTGTGGCTTCAGGCAACTTGAAATACATGTTATACTTGTCAATTACAAAGCAAAGTTGCAATGAAAAAGAAGAAGCAAAAGCTCATTGTGACGTACATCTGAGTGAAGCATCTGGCTTGTTCATCGGTTGTTGATTAAAGTAGATTTAATAGTCTAAAATAAGGCAGCAGCTATTTGCACTAAGTATAGACCTTTTCCTGTTCTTTATTGTGGAATATGTAGCTTGCATGCATAAGATCTGCAGAGTTACAAAGCTCAAAGTCTCCCACAAAAGGATTTATTCTAAAAGAGAAGGCTGATCCAGACCGGGCTAAAACTCTCATTACACCCTCATTACACGCCCTCATGTCACGATGTGGTAATATTTGCATTATGCAGCACAAATGGTGACACAAAGAAAAAAGGTGTGGTTTTGGGAATTGCGTGTCTTGTGTGAAAGAGCCTTAAAACACGTTATGTGTGTGTGTGAGAGACAGGGTCACATCACAGTGGAGTCAATGATGGCTTGTGTACTGCAAATATTACATACTATATAAATACTTGTATTTAAACTCGCGATTATGGTAAAGGGCATTACAGTTCTGAGTGCTTGAGGGGTTCGTCTAATCACAAAGCACTGGGTCAGCTGGCCTATCAGAGCAGACTATGCTTGTAGAAAGGGATGTCTTTGCAGAAAACAACGCGTTTGAGAGAGGCGGGTCATAGAGGAGCTACGATAATGTACAGTATTTGAAAAATAATGTGTTTTTTTATACATTAAAGCATGTTAACATATTCTGTTACACCAAATACACTATAATGATCTTTAAAATAGCATCATATGAACCCTTTCATGGGAAGAAACAGACTAAAACCACCATACATTTTTTGTAATTGTTGTCCAGAATTTGGTAACATTTGTGGAATATTCCTACCACTTATTGTGTTTTTGTAGCAGATTCTATTTTATTAGAAGATAGAGACTGGCTCATCTTGACTAGCCAGTGACAGAGACCTGTGTCGTTTGAAAAACACCTCAATAATTGCAATCTCGAGGGCAAACATATTTTTTTATAAAAATAATGCTGCAGAATTCAGTTTTGTGGCTGGTAATAAATATTTATGAACTCAACTCACCCCCATTGGCAGTTAATTGTGCTCCTCTGTAAATAACCTCTAGGAGGCAGTGTGGACAATGAATGCACAACAGATACGCTAAAGGGCTGAGAGAGGCAAACCCATTTAACATTATTAGGACATGATCTCAACACAGATATTCACAAGGCAAAGACAGATAACTGCTGGCAAGAGACAGCAAGAGGGAGGACGAAAGAGAGGAGATGGGGAAAGAGGTGAGATTAAGGGAAGGAGAGAGAGGGAGAGCCCATTCAGTGAGGCCTGAGTTGAATGTTAATTAATGGATTGCGGTATGATGACTCACTGGAAGCTATTTTTAGCAAGTCAACATGGACCGGAGGTGTATGGGTTTGTATATACTTCTGTGTTTGGACTCCAAAATAACCTACAGTGCTTTGGTTCGGAAAGATTCAGTTTGCATGAGTGCCTGTGGGTCGGATTTATCACAAGTCAGCACTTTGTTCATGAATATTTTGTTCTCAACAGACAGACGAGAGCTCAAACTGCAGGGAAGTGAAAAGAAAAGGCAGATTTCTATTCAAGCTAGTCAAAGTGGAACAGAGATGCAAGAAAGCAGAAAAAAAGAAGCAAAAGAGAGAGAGAAACAATGACTGTTGGCTAACAGGGTACCCAAACACTTTGTCCATTTCCCACTGGTTAGCTAAACGGCTAGCCGTTCAAAAAAACATACTGTAGTAAGAAATGTTATGAGAGCACCTGGACTTCTCAAAGAAAATAACCTACGCATGGCTTACTTATAGATGCCTGCATATTAAACATAGAAAAGGTCTTTTTTAAATAAATATATGTATTAACATGGCAATTTAAAAGCTACACAACATTACTAGTGAGGTAATAACAAATCAGATGAACTTAAAATTTTGCTATAACAGACGCTGCAGCTAAAAAACTAGGTAACACTTGTTAAATATTAAGTACAACTTTTCCCTCAATAAATTCTTAATTTGCTGATAATTAATAGTTAATAGTTTCTGTATGATACTTAGAACATGTCTTTGAAGCGATTTTTTGTCAGTGGATTTCATAGTTGTTTTAGACCCCACTGACAATCAAAAACTTATTTTTGTGTGTGTTTCACTGAAGAAAGACCACCATACAGGTATGGGATGTCATGAGAGTGAGTAAATGCAGACAGAAATAACTGTGGTGATAAAAGATCTTAGATTAAACTACTGCACTTCACCTGTATTCCTATTGAGGACCTTGGTGTTTTTAGGTACTCTTCTGCTTTGGACACCAGCACAGCTTTATCACAGGTCATTACTGAGCTATGGCTGTCTGTGGAGGGGTGTCTCTTTCCTGCCATCGCCATGGCAGCTGCTTCCATGGCAATAGTGACAGCCTTGGCACTGTCCAAACTGTCAGTGGAGTTATAAAACGCTCGACCCAAACTCAGGCTCAACCCATCAGAACCCCAGATGCCTGTGGGACAAGCATAAAGAAAAGGTGGTGTAATTTTAAGGACAAATAAGGATACAGAGAGGTTGTGAATTAATGCAATGTTCAGAATTAAGTTAAGCTTAAGTGACAGCACTTGAGACACGATGTTGATTACAACAAAGATTTGTTTCTCTTTTTCTTTTAAAAACTCATTGCATGATTTTAATATGAAGTAAATGGCCTTTGTGTAAATCTACAACTTTTTTGGCATTACAGCAAAGGATAAGACCCTAAAATGGCTACAACTACAACTTTACAGCTCAGACAATACACAGTACTTAAGAATTAAAATTTAAATTCTTTTAAATTTAAATTCTTTTAAATTCTTTATGTGTCCCATGCATCATTGTTTTCAGTCAGAAGTATGGAAGACACATAGTATTTAGTTTAAAGAAGTGTTGTTATTGTTAATTGTTAATAATTAACAGTTACAATTGTTTTTGTAATTGAAATAATATAATTTATAAATATTAGATGAAAGCTTCAAATTAAAATATGCCGCTTGGGCAGTTAACTGTAATAAATAAATAATAAAACTTGTAAAATTAAAACTACAACTGAAAATAAATAAAGCTATGAAATATAAAAGAGTATAAAAAATAATATATAACATAGCAAAAATACAATAACATGAAAAAAGTGAATTTAAAATATGAATAAGTACTATAATAGTTTAAATAATGAATGTATACTAAGCATGACTAAAACAACAATGGTTAACATACCCCCTCTGGCCAGCTGTCCCTCGTGGTAGGCGTCCTGCGTGGACTCTGTGCTGCTCTGCGCTGTGATGGAGATGAGGGGTTTGGAGGTGGACCGAGGGGGTACGGGTGGAGGGGTCCTCTTATAGGTGGGTGTACTGGGTGTGTAGGTGACTGCTGTTAGATAGAGAGGAAGAGGTGTCAAAAATCCCCTGTACATCGACATGATGTTGCCAAATATTCAAAACTGGAAAGGGACATGTAGTGAAAACTCTTGGCTGCTCGTTCGAAATGAACAAATATGTCAAGAAAGAGCCTGCTAAGTGCTGATAGCAAGTCCTATATACAATCTTTCTCTTCATTAATAAAGGAGAAAAGCAGTGTCAAAATGTGTTCTTGTATACAGACTGTGAAGCCTGCCATGCATTCTGATGAGCAAAAGGTTATCCGTAGATCTCTTGCTACTCTAATCCACACAGCCGAACCAGGAAGATAAATGGATCTTTGATTTGGATGTGACCTCTAATTTAGTGAACTTTTTCAAGTTTGGAGGTCACAATAATCAAAAGTGACAGAAAAGATGATCACAGTAAAGGATATATTACGACATAGAGAAAACCAAATGAATGGACTAACCATGTTTTGCAATGTAGTATAGTTATTTTTGAGTAACATGTTGAAGTACTGAGGTCTAAATAGTTAAACCTTCAGTTTGAAAAAAAAAATAGAAAAGAAAAGAAAAAAAGGAAATGGTAAGGAAAACTATTTCAGATTTCTATAGGTCACTAATTAAATAAGTAAATTTGTAACATTTATCACGTGACTCTTTACTTGCTCTTGGTTGAGTTGAATTTTTGGATCATCTCAGATCACCTTGAAGAACATCATCAAGATTTACAAAATATAAATTAAATTAAATACATACGTTAAATTTACGTTTATGTGGCTTGAGTGCTGCTGTCATCAAAGTATAAAGAGGGAAGTCCTGGTACTTGGATATTTTGAAATCAATCAGTTTGGCTTTTCACCTTAAATGTCATGATGATCATTTATGCATAACAGAAATATAAAAACTAGCATCTCAGATTTGAAGACCCACTGCATGTCTTAAAGTCAAACCCTGCTAAACCACATTAGCTTTAAAATCTCTAAGGTCATGTGAACAACTGAATCAGAAAGACTGATTGAACGAAAGAGAGATAAAGAGAGATTAAAAGAGAAAGATGGATTGTAACAAAGAGGGAGAAGAGAGTGAGAGAGAAAGAGATTAAAGAGCCAAGAATGATAGAGAGAGGAGAAGGACTGAGCAGAGTGATTCAGCACTGGTACAAAAATAGATGTTATAGCCAAACAAATAACGCAACAGGGACTCATAACTCTCTCTGTGCTGCCTGTTTTATCAAATGAGCTGAGAGTGATGACACTGTGCTTTCATCATTACGAAGAGAGAAGAAGTGAAGAAGGGGGAAAGAGTTTGTTAGAGTGCAAACAAGAGACCATAGCGCTTACAAGGCTGGAAAAGAATGGTGTTTAAGTTTATCATGATGTTTGGTTTTAAATTGGCTGCATTCTTTTTGCATTTATCCAATGTTTCAATTAGGCCAAAAAAGTGCATAGTTACTGTATGTTAACAGGCTTGTACTATTGTCTTTTTTCCTTTTTTTAGTATGAGTAGTAGACTATCTGCTTAATATCATCTAACACTTAATGGGTCCACAACATACAACATACTGACTATCAGACACTTTACAAGTATATATATCTTAAAAACTCTTCTTTCTAATGTTTTTGTAAGCTTTGCGCTTTGAAAAACATTGTATTGCTGAGGTTTTCATTGCACCTGTAAAGATCTGTGAGTAAAGAGGTGGTAGAGGTCTGTCAGCACATTTCAATACACTGTATAAAAACAGTGAAAAGAAAACCAAACAAATACCATGAAGCGTAAGCATTAATAACCAGTTATGAAGGAACATGTATTTGATCATTTTAAAGCAGACACTGAAACACGAGTTAAGGCTACTGTATAATTCACCTGGTGGTTGTTGGGAAGGACGATCCACACTGCCTGAAGAAGGGAGATGGAACTGAATTCCTATAAGCAAACATACGCATAAACTTTTGGAAGCCAGACAACATTCACTCTCCCACACACACAGACACAAACATACAACCACAAGTCATTCTGAGCTCAGTACATATACACTAAAGCTAAATTTTGCATCATGGGCATTGATTTTATGTAGTCACAAGTTACAAAATTAAAACACCAGATGAGAAGTGATCATCCTTTTAAAACAAACTAAAAACATAATTATTCTTCCACTGTGTATTTAAGAGATCACATACCAGAGAAAAAAAGAAAAAACACACACACACACACACACACACTGAAACTGTAAACAAAGAAATGTCACTTCATCCTGAACTAAATCACTGACTTTGAAATTCAAAAATCTAATGCCAAAACTGCATGCTGCAATCTCTTGAAAACTACACATCAGTTCCGTGCATCTTCGCAGAACCTTCTGATCACATTGTGCTTCTGTGTAATATCACACTTGATTATTTGCAAAGACACTTCAAGTGTTACTGCTTGTGGCAATTTGCTCAGCAATAAACCTGTAGGGGCCTACAAAAGGAAATTAATATTATTATAGGAAATTATTATGGCAGATCAAAAAGTATAATGCAGCTTACCGGTACAGAGAAAACAAAAGGACGCATACGTGTGTGTGTGTGTGTGTGTGTGTGTGTGTGTGTGTGTGTGAAGAGAAATGAGAAGAGAGAGGTACTGTAGCTTAGAACAAACACTCCTAGCTCAGAGACCACCATGCAACGGCCTACAACAGTTGAAGTTCTGATGTAAAACAACTTCTTTTATTATTGAATGAAATTAATAACATTCACTTAAGTTACAGATCATCATGAGTGCAGACATTTAAGATGATCTCAGAAAAATCAACAATCAGCTGACAGAAGTGAAGATACACAGAGATAAAGAGGCTTACTGTATTTTCACATGATTTTTCAGGCTTCAGATCTCTGTGGCTAATATTCGAAATCTTACAGACAAAGCGCTTCCATTCTGAAACTTTGAAGCCATTGAGAAGAAAAAAGAAAAGAAAATCACAGTGGCACAACAATATTGAGGCTGGGTGGTTAAACGCCCACATTCATGAGCCAGACAAGGCACACAATGCACAAGCAGCCAATGGAAATGTACAGTACCAGGAAACCCCTCCGTCCAGAGATACACTGCTTTTACTAATGACCCATAAGGCTCTGGTCAGGTATTTCCTGCCCACTGAAATGATCGGCAATGACTCAGGATAGTAGGGATGGGACCAATGAGAATCTTAATATGTTTATTTGTTTTGCTACAGTCAGTTTTGTCCTGCACTTTAAGCACCTGTGGGTCTGTTCCAGATATGCATGTAAAACCCACTTTTATTACTCAAGAAATAGCTCTCCAGCACAGCAGAGGGCAATGTGTGGACAATGCTGTATAATAAGGCCTGAGAGCTCTCTTATGAATAAAGGAAGACCTGTTAGCAATGGCTAAATCCCAATGCGCATGCTAGTCATATAATAAAGTATGTGTTAGATAAGGATTAGAGAGATGTCAACAATACATACTATTTCAAATGAATAGCATCAGTCTGTGCTTTTTAGGTCAGTAATTTCTAAAACCTTTGGCGCTACACGAGAATATCATGGTCGTTGGTTGTAATGGCTCTCTAATGCTGTAATAAGACCATTTTATGACTACAATACAGTAGTAGTGACATGCGAACTGGGAATTAGCCAAAATTTCCATTCTATCATTAGATATTTACAGATCGAAGTTTTCTAAAGGTTTCATTTCTAGGGAAACACGTTTAAAGTCTTTAAAAGCATTTAAAACTCCAATGTTTGCGCCGTTCTCAAAACTCACTGTTACATGTCTGTCAGTTAGCTGGCTGACTAACAAAAAACAGAGAGCTCTGAAAGTCCAGATTTTAAATAAATAAACGAACAAGAACACATATGTAATTATAATTAGATGCATTAGCTACAACCACTTGATAAAAAATACATTCACTGCCAATAATAATAATGTAAACCTGCAACCTCAACTACATTAACTACTTAAGGAACTACTAGTTTTAGCATGACTCTGTCATACCAGTTAGATGTAAACTGTTGATAATTAAAATGTCATAAATGTATCTGGTTTCAACATTTTCTCTGATTGTCAGATACAAGGCTATGGCACTGCATTTCTCAATACATACCAAATCATAAGTGTTAGAGATATCCAGAGTGTTTTCTTTAGTACCCTGATATTCGCTAGTATGTATGTACATTAGTGGATAATAATACATACAGACTGCTGATTTTACATCAGATAACCAATACAAATCAACTGGCATTTCATTGTAAAGATGGGGAGCTCTCATAGCGGTTAATGAGAGTTGTGCGTGTAACGTTATTCATTTTCGCAGGAAAAAAAAAAAATCACAGTATAGAGTATAATAATCTACACACTTACAATAATATAGGACATCACTGGGGAATATATTACATGTGGGAATTAAGGATTATATTAACAGAATCTTGTATCTCGTTTATAATAAGTGTGGATTTACTAGATTAGTATGGATTTTTAAGTGTTATCTTGTTTAAAAGGTTATAGTTATCTGTACAAATAGCGCCAACCCAATGTGCAATTTTCTACCCCTAGTTTTAATTCCTAAACCATTGCAATTTTGTGGCCAGAAGATCTAGATCCCAAGCTTCAAAATGACCCACATGCTCAATATACGTATGTTCATGTAACCCCAGCAGACTAACAGTACTTTAAACCTACATTAACAAAATTCTTTAAATATAAGTCATCTCAAGAAATATCCATTTAATATTAACATCTGATATATTTCAATATATGAATATACCCAGAAAAATATCACATTAAACATTTTCGTCCAGTTTCCCGGCAGATCTGAATAAGATTTGGGAAATAAAAGAGCGAAAAAGAAACAGTAGTCACTTCACAGAGTATCATAACATAGCCGTTGTGTCTTTGAACATTTCACAGTACTAAATTTTCCTCCACTTTTTACAGTGAGACTTTGGCTCTGAAGACATTGAGTAAAATGGAATAAAGGATTCCATCATTCACACCAGAGAAACAACCATTACATTACATTCAGGGAAAAAATGTTATCAAAATCCATAAAATGTATCCAAGCAATAAGCAGTTGTCTCAGGTAGTCTTTGGCCAACCTCCAGTTTATAGTCTGACTTGTTCCATCTGAAAAAGGATTCTCCCTACCACCCACCCTCAGAGAGCATGACCAAGGTACAAATTTCTGGTTGATCCGAGACCAGTGCATACAGAGATCTATTTTACAGTTTACTCGGTAGTTTCTAAAGTTCATTGGAGAGAGTGTGTTGACTGGAAGTCTTCGTTCTCTGCCAAAAAACAATCACAGTATTTACTAAAATACATTTGAGTCTCTGTAAAGCCAGAGAGTGTCCCTAGAGAGGACTGAAGTTCAAGGTGACTCACCAGATTTGCAGTGTAAATAGGTGCTGAATGTCTGAAGTACACTAATGCAGTGGCATTGCTGTCATCAGACTGCTTTTAGCTACAACCTCTCTCGTAACCTTATTCGTGCCTCAAATGTAACAATCTCTTACTCCTTTTCCTACTCTCTTCTTCTCATTCTCTCTTATATAATCACACACACACACCATAGAGAGACACAAACCTGTAAACATCTTGCTACATAACCTAACAGTCTTGTAAATATTATATTGATTATCTATTGCACACCCCGTGTAGCTTCATGCACTTTTTCGTAGAGCTCAGAGTGACAGTGACATATAGGACATCTCTGAATTGTTTGAGTATTTCTTGTGGTAAATTTCCATACTGGCACTCCGTGACATCGGCTGCCGTCCCCGTGCTTTCCGCTGCCACCGAATCCACAGGAAATCCCTACCGGATAGTGAGTGAGAAGGGCTGCTTATGGCTGCTGTTCCCTTTGGTGACCCATTATCGCTTGTTTCAGTCTTAGATACTTCTAAAGCTGACTGGAGCTCCAACAGGGATAAATTGAAGGGGTGCACAGTTGCTGGGTCTATGGTAGCAAGTCCAGGTGGGTTCAGCTCCTGTGGCATTGGCTCATCTATGCTAGTAACTTCAGGATCAAAGGTATCTGACTCAACTGAGCACAGAACAGCAGAGAAGAGAGTCTCGGACTCCAGGGCAGCTGAGTCCTCAGTGTCTGGTTGGATTGGGAAATTTATAATGGGGGCAGAAAAATCTACATTCTGGCCATTATCTTCTTCAGAGTAGGACTCTTGGATGTTCATGGCACCACATTCTTCTGCACAGCCCATGAATGTGTCCTTTTTTGACCACAAAACAAAAGCCTGAGTGTCTAGTTCGAGTGCAGCTGGCTTTTGCCAAGTAGGAAAATTTGGTTCAGGACTTGCTGGATTTGATATGTCAGATTCTGTTCGGGATTCAGGCTCAGGAGTGGCTGGTTGGAGATAAATGGTGTCCAGTAGTTCTGGAAGGGGTGGTTCTTGTACTGTGCCTTCGTAGGAACACTCATAGACAGTTTCTGGGGTCGGAGGGTTCGGCAGGGCTAGATCTACAGCACACGGGCTTTGAGAGCCAGAAACATTGAGCTCAAGAGATTCTAAACTTGGCCATTTTAAGTCTTGAAGATTCATCGAATCTGGGGTCACTGGACTCAGGACAACGGAGTCCATTTCTAGTGATGTGAAGTCCATTGGTTCATCGTCTATATGACGTAGCACAAGGGGCTGCATGGATTCTAGAACCGACTGTTCCTGTGTAGTCATGTTACCGCGGTCTGGTGTACATGTACCAGGTTGTTCCGGAGATTCTTGAGAGGGACGATCAGGAGATTCCAGGGGTGGAGAACCAGTATCATCTGGATCTAGTTTAGGCCACTGCAAACTGGACAGGTTTACTAGTTCTACATTTGTAAAGTCTAAAACAACTGATTCCACATGCTCAGGAGTGGATGACTTCGTAGAGCAATACGGTTCCAACTCTGGCACTGGTTCTGGGGGATCTGGAGGGCTCATGGAGTCTGAATCTAGATCAGGCCAACAAAGTGACGCCACATCAATAGGATCTGGAGGGGTAAGATTTGCAAAAGTAGGATCGTCAATGTCTGCTAAATCCGAGTTCGGGTCAGTTTGAAAAAACGGTGAGGAGGCTGAGACCTGGAGGACATTTTTATCTGCGGGTTCTGAAGGAGACATGAATAAAACATTGGGATCAACCGGGGAGGGGCAGTTAACCGCTGCGTCCGCTGTGTTCTGTCGCACCAGGGTCTTGCTTCCTGCCTGCGTGCTGACGGACACCTGAGGAGCAGCTGTCTGGGTTTCCCTCACCCAGTTCGGTGACCAGGTGCTGTAATGTTTTGTAAAGGTGGAAAAGTTCCTGTTGAAAGCTCTGAGCTCTGTGCACAGATCCTTCCTGAGCTCGGCTAACTCTTTACGCATGGCTGACACATCCTCCCTCCACTGCTGGCTGATGGCCAGGGCCAGATCCGCTGTCTCCTGGACACTTGACTGAACAGGCCGTGGCCTGATGGGCACATTCGTTTTCAGCGGGGGTAACGAGGGAGTCGTGGTAGGTGAGCTATCACCATAAAGGGTGCTGGATTCATCTCCTCTCCCACGGAGCCCCACATTTCCACGGACCATGGAGGTTAAGTCTGGCCCCTCGCTGGGTAAATTGTCCTCATTAAGCAAACCAGTGCCTTCCAGCACATCATTTCCCTCTGGAAGAAAAATATAAAAATGCGAGTGTATATAATGTGCCCAGTGGTGAGGCCAGCTGGGGATATGTGCTGTTTGCAGGCTCCATTTAGAGTTCAACCAAACATGTGTGAGCCAAAATAAGTTTTTAGGCCAGATCAGAGTTAAATCTTTTTTGGTCTGTGTGAATTATATTATCACACAGGTCAGATGAAAACATTAACAATGCATTGAAGAAAATAGGGATTAATTATTTATAGGAAGACATTCAGAGAAGTATGTACACAATTTATATCAAAGGGCTTTGTAAAAATCATACAAATTGTTTTGAGTTTTGCTCGGTATGCAACAAACGCAATCTTGGCTCCCTGTGCTTTAGGTGACGGGAGCTAGTTATTTTGAGTTATTGTGATCACACTAGCAAACAGATCCCATTTTGACTCACAGCTTTTTTTTCTCTGTTATTACTCTGCCTTCTCACTCCATCCTTTATTTGCATATATTCATCTCTCAAAGCACAAAACAGAGAACTGAAGCCTGAGGACACCTGCAGGGTATAATAACAATGGCACCTCATAGAGCATCATCAGGTCCCTCTGACAGAGCAGGTCTGTGCTTTGTGCCTTGAAAGGAGGCAATTGCGAGCAAAAGCTTTCGGTCTCTTTTTTGTGTGTGTGTGTCTCAGCAAAGCAGGTATGAACCCTATTGAACATGAGCCGTCCACTTTGACCCATCACTGACCAGGTCTTTACTGGGGGAATCATTGTCTCCAACCGGTACCTCGACACACAAACAGCCAAACAAAAAATTATCTCATTACTTTAGCAATAGTTTAAAACATGCACTTATTATGATCAGTGATTCTTTGAAATATTCCTTGCCCAGTCACTGTTGCGCAATATATGGGACTTAGTCGTATCAAGCTCAAAATCAAGTGTTTTTAAAGAGACTCCCTTTGTGAGAAAGCCAATATTGCTCGTTATTCTGCAATCATTTTTCAGTGAGAAGGCAGTGCAAAAATGCCAGAGCATATTTACTATCTATCTTTTTCTGTCCAACTCAGAATTTTGGCCTTAATTCACACGTGTCCAGAGACTGGACTGATGCTCTTAATTACTTTTAAGTGGCCTGTTTCACCACTGACCCTTAAACAGTCTGAAAACTCAAGCACGGCTTCAGTTGCGGACCCTGTGGGAGAGAGAACTCAAAACTGATACGTTCAAAACCAGCTTCACGCCCGGAAGAGAAAGTGAGAGAGGGAGAGAGAGAGAGATAGAGACTAGGAGATGTGCAAGAGTGAGAAACAGAAAGCCCACAGAGTGACAATCATCCGACTGAGAAACATTTTGGGATCGCAATACACACCACTTCGTGTCTCCATCATTGCTTTTCACCCCCTCCCTGTCTGTTAGCCAAGAGTCAACTGAGGCAGAAAATAGGACAAGGTAGAGATCCAAATTGAAAATCTTGAGAGACAAAACACACAGTGGAAGAATAAAAAGGTCATATCTTAATTTGGACACAATATTTAAAAAAAAAATGGATTTTTCACTTCTCACCATTTTATTGTTTGCCACAAAATTTGGGGATTGAATTCAATAGGGTTCATATTCTTATGCTCTGAGGCACACCAGCACTTACCTGGGTTATGAAGCCGTACACAAATCAATCACTCGGCTGTAAGCAGTTCACATGCAAGCATGCCATGCTACATAAAATACAATGCATTCATTCAAAAACAATGATCTTGATGAACAGCTTTGCCTCTGATTTTAATTTTTAATTTTTTACAAATTTACAGATTTACAAATCCTTGACTCTTTAACACTTTCAGAGGATTCAGCATATAGACTCTTGACAATTAAGTCATGCAAATCTTAATCACTAAACTAAGTGTTCTGACATTTTGTTATTTAAATTGCATATTCATCATCTTAAAGTTCACAAAACTGACTCAGCTATGCACTAAAGCCTTTAAGGTTAGAATCTGAATATGAGCATCTGAAATAAATATTTGCACTAAAAATTGCAAAAATTGGCTTTGACAAGGAAGCAAAAAAGTAATTAATAGGCAGTTAGCTATTCAACAGCCAATAAAAACATCAATAGGACGTGCAAGTCAAACTGTAATAGCCAAAGAATTCTTCTTCTTTTTTTCACCACCTCCCAGCCAAGGGACATATTCAGTAAAAAAAACTGTTTCAAGGCTGGTAAGAAATATTAATTCACTAATTTATTTGGCATGGAGAGCTGTGGTTAATTTTGGCTTGGAGGCAAACCTAAGTCAGTTTTACTGAAAAGAGTAAGCAAGTTCACTGGAATTCTTTTTTCAGCTTCTACTTTAAGACAAAAATAAACCGAGACCAGACACAGGTGTGCATGGCTATTCGCAAGGAAAGCCCACTTACCTGTGGTGGACCTGATGGTGGAGGTGACAGTGGATGAGGTCATGGAGGGGACGCAGTCATCGTCCTGTGAGAATCCGGCCTGGATGGCTCGTAGGTAACTGTGGCTGCGTGTTCTAAAGCAGCCCGGCAGGTCCAAAGCATCCATGGCCTGAGACTCTACCTCACTAAACACGGATTCACACACTGACTCAAACTGGCCATTAACCTCGGTCTCGCTCACCTGCAGAACCAGAAAAACCAAGACAATACATCTCAGTATGCTTCTTCTAACCATCCTCCCTTCTTATTTCCTCTGCTTGATTGTTGTTAGGCCTATATTTCTCCCTTGATCCTAGTGTGCAGTCTAATCTTATCTACACAGGACTGTACGTGAGATAAAAATCACGATATGGTCACGGCAGAATCTCTTCGGATCAAACACCAAGTATTCCTGCACGAGTCGCAGGAAATGAAATGCTTTCGTCAAATCCTTCCCATTCCTCAGCAATACCTTCTTAAATCGCTTCGAAAAATCTGAGATGAACATCTCTGTGATAAAGCACTATCTGTCTAGTCATGCTGAACTTGTCTGATAGGATTCTTACTACCCATCAGATTCCCATTTAGCAATCTCTAAAATCCGAGATTGCAATCGCGTTCCATTGAGAGGGAATTATCCTCTAATGACCACAGCAAGCCACTGATGACGCTCAGAAAGCGAGAATGGGCGCGTGAGCAAAATGGGGGTATGGAGAATGAAAACCATGTTGTAAGACCTCAAGCCAAATCAATAAAAACCTTTTTACTTCACACTAAGAGAGAGATTTAGATGTTAGAGGCTGATAAATCTGACAATTTAAAAACAGACAAACACAACAACTACCTTGTATATAAACGGCAAAACAGGTCTTAAATCCTCTGTATGTGTTGTGGTTTTCAGCACTGTGATGGGTGTAAAAAAACCCTGGATTACCTAAAGCTGTGTGAAGCTGGGCAGATGTGACGCTCACCTGGCTGACCTGGCTGACGCAGCTGGCCTGGCTCAGGGTGCTGACCGCTCTCATGTAGCTCTGGTTCCTGGAGCGGAACTTCGGCGAGCTGTAGTTGGGTGACGGTTCCAGTGTGATGCTGGGATGGATTTCCCTAGAGGTATGAAGATGGTAGCTCTGACTATGCAGTGAAACATGCAGTGAATGCAACAATGAAGGGAAGGAAAGGTAATATATATGAAAGTCAGTTTCAACCACTGAACACATTTTTTTTAAGGTAATTATCTCACAATTCTGACTTTTTTTCACAATTGTGTGATAAAAAATTCTGACTTTTTTTGATCTATCTATCTATCTAAATCTACATAAAGATTATTTCATAAAGGATAGTGTAACATTTGTTATATCATGTATTCATTTCCTTCACAGCCCTGCTCTCTTTCTTCTTCTCCAGATTTTATCAATGCAACCTAAAAATGGCATTTTGATTGGCTGTGCTGAAGCATCCAATCAATGCTGGAAAATGAAGCACAATCCAAATTAGAGGCTACTTAATGAGCCACTGTGCTTGTGTATTCAATACATCCTAGAAATACGACACAGGAATCCACAAAAAGAAAGCGAGAGAAAGGAGGGGAAAGTAACAGAGAAAGAAAAATAATAATGCTATTTTATAAAAGTCATTCTTCAAAATTACCAATGAAAAGCTATTAGAATCTGAAAATTGTAAAAAAAAAAAAAAAAAAAAAAGGGGAGTGACTAGAAGATTATGGGAAGATTAGAAGATGTCTTTTACTAGTTATTTATGCAACAAAATCTAAACTTGTATGTCTGCTCATATTCACCTTAAATCTGCAGTGATATTGGTGAGGTATTTGACCATGTCCCGACTTGACTTGTCCAAACGGTATGAGCTGTGAACAGATATAAGATACCTTTTAGTATCAAAAGAAAAACCGAAAGACTTTCATTTGTAAATGCACAAGTTAAATCACATCTGTAATGATGCTCTAAGCCAGTTCTACTAGATGTCATTTGTATTCATGTGTAATGCCACAAAATTGCAAACACATTTTTACACTCGTTCAAATACAAAATTATATAACAAAAAAAGACTGTCTCTAAGCTCTTCTTATAATAAATTCCTCAATAAAATAAATAATAAAGCATGGGACACATTTTTGGAACTGTTGATCCAAAAAGGTGAATATTTTATATCTAATACTAATATCATACAATATAAATAAACATAAATAAAAAAATACTGAAACTTATACATGCAGAAAATTATTATCTGTTTTTTTATAATTATTATTATTATTATTTTTTTTAATACAGGTGCATTAATTACAGGTGCAAAAGAGAAGAGAAGAGAAAAGTTGTTTAAAAAGTAAAAAGTTAATAAAATAGTTTCAAACTCAAGTCATGTCTGTTGGAGTTTGGGATTAGTTGAATAATCTTTCCCGCAGAATTCACACTGCAGCTAGTCCCCTCTAGGAATATAATCACACTTTCTCCCACTCTCTCTCAACACCAGTCTCCTGAGATTTGCAGAAATGTGCACACAAACACATTCCTGAACGCTTAGTGTAGATTGTGGTGACATTTCTGCTGCGAGATTCTGCTGGGCAAGTAAGGAACAGACCACCCAGGCACATCTCAAAGAATTACCATTCAGCCATCGTTCCTATAGCTGCAGAAGAGCCAGCAGACAAAAACCAAGGCTCATTCTAATCTGGGATCTTAGGAAGAAAACATGAGTGTTTGCTGATGAAGTTGCAGAGCGTGACGAGACTCTTCAGGATGCAGGGACAGATATGATGCTGCTGTTGGTGATTCTTGAGCTCCGAGCGCTAAAAATCAATACAGTCAATGTGTCTCCCTCGGTTTGCACGGTATGCGTCCTTCTCTGCTGCTGCAGGGAAGATTTCTAAGGCTCTGCCTCATGCTGTAACTACAACACATTCTGAACCTGCAGAGGGCAGATGTTCAGCATGTGTAAGCTCATCACTGCAGGGAGCTTCATTAGAGTTGTATCATGTATTAAGTTATTTCCAATCTTTCCAAAATAGTGGAGGGGGCAAATAAATGAACTTTTTTCAATATTCTTAGCAGGTTGATAAAAATCTAAGTACATTACAAATATACTAAGAGATCACAAAGAACTCTAAAGCAGTTACGAGTGAGTTGCACTCATGTCCTGGAGCCATTAAAAAAATGTGTGGGTGGTGCTGTATTGAACTGATGATCTTTAATAACCCTGATTGGCGATAAGCCCCTCTGAAGGTCAGTGTATCTCATCATTCTGTGGAGCTGCTGCTGGCTGTGTGTCGTCAGCACCCTCTTGCAGTCTTCCTACTGAATATTCTCAGAGGATTTCCATCAGCGGGCCTGGGCCATGCAGAGATAAATGAGGCTGTCTTGAGTGATCAGTTTGCATGCACTCTAAAGCTTACCATGCTTTCATATGTTGTCACTGCGTCACAACGCCCCGTGCCCTGCCAAGTCCGCACTGTACCATCAGAGTGTACCGCTGTTCTCTACTTAAGTGAAAAACACCACATCGCTAAGTTCCAAAAGTAAGACTATGTTTTTTAGAACTGCATAACAGAATTTTAAAGGGAAATGTTTTTTTAAAGGATTCCATAAGACAAATATATTTCTACTAGGGCTGGTAATTTAATGTGTTAATTAGATTAATTAAATACAGTGAAAAAAAATTGTCAAAATTAGTGTGGAGTGATGGAGGCTAGAGAACGTGGTTAGAATGTCCCTAGAATGTCTCAGAGAAAGACACAGCGGCATTTATTTCTTAATGCGCGCTTTGAACAAATCAATAGGTGTATGACATCAAAGTACCGCGAAAGCCATTCAAAAGAATGCAGAGTCATCCGCTCTCTAGCTGCTTTGGCGGTACTTTGATGACACATAATGCTTGGTCTGATGGTGATAATTTGCTTCAGTTGAACCACCCTAATGGTTCAGTGGAGAATGGACCATTAATAAAGAACCATTTACTTGATTCCTGAATGAATCAGGCATTTGAACGAATCAAATAAATGAATAAATGACTCATCATTAAGACATTTACCACCACCGTATGGCAGTTTTAGTTTATTATTTAAGAGTATAATTTAAATAAAGGTGACATATTATGCCCCTTTTACAAAGTGTAATACAAGTCTCTGGTGTCCCTAGAATGTGTCTGTGAAGTTTTAGCACAAAATACTCGACAGATCATTTATTATATTATTAATTTGTTATTAGTTATTATGTCAGTTTCTGTTGCCAAATTAGTTTGGAACAATTGTTAAATAAATAACTTTACAATTATATGCGTGCCTGCCTATCTGTTTGAATGACATTTTTTATCACTAAGGTAGCATTGATTTGAAGATGGTTCAATAAAAAAAAAATAGTTAAGCTACATTCAAGAGTAACTGATACTGTAGCTTAGCTCACTACATTTAAGTAGCTTGCCCAACACTGCCAATCCAAAACCTTGGAACCATCAGGACTTTGAGACTGCATAGGAGCCTCGCCAACGAGGCAATGCAAATATCAAACACATAACTAAATGAAACAGGTTTAGTAGTAGTTATAAAACCCGTTATGAACGGCACTGATGGTTTTACAGGTGAACAACTGACTCTCTTTTTTATGACTTCAAATTTGGCTTTTCCTAAACATTATCTTTTGCCCAAATTACATGAGCTTCTGATTCTGCCTTGCAAATGAATGTCCCTTTATGATTTCGACCCTTGCTACATGCTCTAATGCAGTGATACTGTAAGAAGGTATTTTTCTGTGGCCACGGAAAGACCTTCTTAGAGTTTTTATGAACTTACGCAATATGATAGCTGAATGAACAGTAATTCTGCTACAGTAACTACTGGCAGCTAATATAAATAATTGCAATTAATCATAATTAATAGTTATTATTTATATACATTTCCCTTAATGAGCTTATATACTACATCATTTAATTAATTAGATAAAAAATTTAAATCGCTTACCAGCACTTATTCCTTCATTTTATAATTATTTAAATTAGTTTTATTTCTTATTACGGTTTCTTTGCTAAATAAAAGTATGAATTTCTTATAGTATGAATTTCTTCTGCTTCTTATATACTTTTTGTATAAGCAGCAAAACAGGTTTTGGCAGCAAAACACAGCAATTGTGTTTTCAGCATGTCAGTAATCTTCAATCAGTAAGGGCAAGCATAAATGTTTAAGCATTCATCACACAAGATGGAAGAGCCTCAAGAGCATATTTAGGCAGATTACTGGCCTACAACATCATCCTGCACATGTTGTTTGGAGATGATCAGATGGCCTGTTTGAAACCTAAGCTTGTCTTCTCAAGTCTGATTTTCATAACAGAAGGCAACGGTGGATGACCCATTTCCTCAAGATTCAATAGCTTGGTTTGGATAGACAAGAAGTACCAGAACATGGCATAACATTTGGTTTGGATTGTGTGCAGAACTATCTCAAGAGTGACTGCTGGGACGTGGATACACATTGATTCTCCAAAGAAGGAGAGAGCATGACATGCTAGCGCTGAAAAAAAAAAATTATATTTGAAACCCTAAAATGACAATTAGAAGTGTAAAAAAAATCATTAATTAAGTAAAACAAGGTTTATATGGTTATTGTTTCACAATGCATAATCACAATGCAGCTTGCGTGGTGCAGGGTACTGAAGCAAAAACTGTATGACAGGCAGCCAAGCCAATTTATCTTTCAAAAGTAGTTTCTACTGCTCTTAAAGGTCAGTGGCTTTCATCTGTGCATGACAAAGCTGTACAGATAAACATATATTTTCCAAGGTAGAGATGCATTTCAACACGCTTTAACATAAATCACAGATTTTATCAACACTTTGTGTAATGTGTGGTTAGATCTTTAGCTCCTAAAGCGTGTTGCTCTCTTTCTTAAAATAACAGCACAAACAAAAATAGCTTTCTGGAGAATTCTTGAGTTCTACTTTTACATTTTTAAGGGAATTTCACCCACAGGCCACAATAATGCTTAATAATAATGAAAAAGTCCCCTGTTGTCCTCTTATGTCAAAATCCACCTACATATTTGTATGAAACAGTTTTGGACTGTTTTCACTTGTTATGGGGCTTGAACTGTGCATATTTCTGATTTATTTAGGCAGAAACAATGATTTGATATTCGTCTTGATTGATATGTTCATTAAATTGTTATTAATTGGAAATTTACTAGAATATTTTAATGTTCATGAGCTGTTTTATTTTGATGTCACCCAATCACTGCAGAGGATCAATTGGTGAGTATTTAGTGATGTAATGCTAAATTTCTCCAAATATATTTCAAACTAAAAACAAACTTTTCTACATCTGGTGGGTGAGTAAACTTAGTGCAAATGTTCATTTTTGGGAAAATTATTCCTTTAAAAGCCTATGAATTAAAAACAGCCAAGGCTAATTCTTACCTCAATGGGATGCTAACTTGCACTGTAGCTAGACATAATGGGACACATCTTCCTGTGGAATCCCTGCCGCCTTACAATCTTAATACTGTATAAATATACTTTTTCATAATAAGTAGTGAATGCACTGTTCCATGCACCTACTCACAGGGGAAGAGCTCATTTGATGTGCTACACTCTCTTTCATTAGATGTACTTTGAGAGAGGCAGTCTTGCCAAATTTATAACATCATGTTTCAGAGCTTTGCATAATGGTGTACAGCCCCTGTAATACAGAGCAGAAAATAATCCTCACGTCTGGGAGAGAACAAAAGCACCAGGTGGTATTGTGCGAGAGAGCGGGTGCAGTATAACAGGAATATCCCAAAATTCAATGCTGGCTCAAGATGGAACAATATCTGGAATGTTTACAAAGACTGGGATAAAATATACAAAAGTTTCACTTCTAAGGGGGCTTGAAATCGTAAAAAAAAGGGAAACAAAATGAACGCAAGTAACTATTTAGCCGTTTTATGTGGCATATTTAGTATTCGGCATTCAATATTCAATGCAAGTCATGACCAGCAGACTGTAGAAGGCTCTAGCCTTAGTCACAGATGCCTGACTCACAGTCACTTTCTATAACAGCATTGCTTTTTGATATGAAGACACAGATGCAGTAAGTACAGCGGCTGCAGGAGTCAGTGTGTACTGAATCACTTTCAGCAGCTTGTCTGTAAGATTATATGTGTGCTTGTCATCTTAATTGCATCCATTTTTCACTCAAATTTACCGGTACTGTTAAACGGCGGTTTCAAACGGTAAACCAGAGCATCCCGTTTTCATAGTGAGAGAGTCTATAATGCACAATCTGTGATGTGACTGCAGATGTTTCATGATGGCTCGTAAAGAGATCAAAAATGCATTTGCATATCCAACAAAAAGGATCCCACATGTCGCAGAATGTGGGCCTCTGTGATTGTGGAGAAATAACCAGTTAATGATTGCAGGCCTGTTTTCTACTTTATGACTTAATCATTTATGTGCATTAATCACTGTAACCTCTGATTAGATGGGGCTTCTAATGAGATCCACTGGCTGATCAGAAATCCTACCTCTGGTCTGAAAGTTGTCTCTGCAGCACAGATTTGATGAGAGCGTCGGGTCGCACACTTTTCTGTGGGGAGTTTTTAGGGCTGCCGTCGGAGTCTCCGCTGTCTTGGTCACCCATTGCTTTAACGTAACTGCTGCTCCGCATCCTTCTGCATGGGATCTCTTCATCTCTCCCTCCCCATTCATCCTGAGGGACCTGTATGTACATAAATTCTTTTTTCATATAATGGATATATACTACCTGGTTTCATGGCATAAACAAACTTTGGAGCACTTTTTACTAGATACGAAATATGTACCAATAGGTACATAACACTGCATTTTGTAAAAGAAATGAACACTGGAGGCAGAAAAACTCTAACACCTCTTATTCCTTTTCACACAAACTGACAAAGTTTCAATTAATAAAGCATCATCATAAAAATACGTTTTTGTACCAGTTTTGCATTTGTTAACACTATTAACAAATGTTAAATTCAAGGAAGGATGTGACATGTGGCCAGGTATGGTTTTCCCATACTAGGAACTTGTGATCTGCATTTAACCCATCCAAGTGCACACACACAGCAGTGAGAAGTGACCAACCACTCACACACACACCGTGAACACACACCCAGAGCAGTGGGCAGCCATTGCTGCAGCGCCCGGGGAGCAGTTGGGGGAACG
>JAUMHQ010000078.1:8929200-8945945 GCA_032361165.1 Enteromius paludinosus | reverse complement strand
CGTTTCTGGGCATTTTTTCCCCTTACCTAAGCTACATACCGTCTATGTACATATCAGAGAACAATTTAAAATATTCTTTCAATGCATTCTATGGCACCTTTAAAAAACAATTGTGAAAATATAATTAAATCAAGCTTTTATTTTGATTATAAACACATTGATACATGCATACAGTAAATTACTTCTCATGATATTTTAATGCATAACTAATTGTAATCCAATAATCAACCATAGCGGAACAATACTACAATCTGCTAACATGCTGTTATCAATTAATTCATATTTAGTAAATACTGATTTGGTTCATGGGCTTAGAGGAATCAGACCAGGCCTGTAATCACAACTGTGTACCCCAATTATTAGAAATGGCTAAATTGCCCCAACAAATTAAATTCTTGCATTGCCGAATTAAGTAACACAGAAAACTCAGTTTTTATATTTTATACAGTAAGTATTATACAGTATATATTTGTACAAAGTGTCCCTGTTTTATACAAAAAAAATAAATAACTGTTTCAGAATACAGCATTTTTGTTAATATAAAGAGAGGCTGAAACAACATTTGTATTATACAGTAAAATGGGATGCATTATCTAAAGCAATATCACTATCTTCTTAAAGTAGGCTTAGTGTTATTAAAAAGATGCCATGGGCATGTACTAAAACATAGTAATTACCCCATCAGGACAAGTAATTTCATGAAGTATTTGCATAGTAGCTGTGTTTTGTGACAGATATGTGATTCATTTCAGCATTTCTGAAACTGATTGCATTTTGCTCCAATGCTAACCTGTGACAATTCAGCATCCATATATAGGATAAAGAGGCCTAATTGTAAAAACGGACTAGAAAACAGCAAGTAGCTATTTCCAGTGGTCTGACAACACCATGAATAATGCATCTCGACGAAATGTGATGCATTTGGAAAATCACGCGTTAGCACAGAAAGATCAATGCTAATCAATATGACTCATTGTTTGCAATAATTCTGCACATAAACAACAGGACCAAACTGGTATAGTCGAAGTGACAGAACCAATAAATCTGCCTCTCAATTTAGCACATTAGCACCTCACAACAGCAAGAACACACACGAATATTTCAATCAGGCTATATTCGTCACTAGCGTAAACAACATATGTAACAACCCTTTCAGCGGACTATTACTTTTGACTCTGTTGGGAACCCTCTGAATCCTAAACACCAATCTTCAGGCACCAATAAGCAGTGGATCAGAAAGCAGCCACATAGAGGTTTGTTTTGAAAATGAATGGCATGACTTAATATATTTACTCCACTCACGTACACAAACATCCAAGAATCTCTTCTTATAGTAGTTCTCAACTTTTTTGACTGCAAGGCCCCACATTGGCCATAACAATAGTCTGATTTTCTGGATAAGGATTAAGGATAACAATTTAAAAAAAAAATAATATGAATGTATTGTCATATGAATATTTTCATCATAAATGTCTCTTCCAGGTCTAGAAATTCACTTATACTTATGATACTGTGTATATATACAGTATATTTTCAGTTGCACAAATGCAAAAAACATACATTTTAGTTTATTTTAAAGATGTTTTAAAGGGATAGTTCACCCAAAAATGTCGTTCCAAGTCTTTTTGTGCGCTAAGAATATAAAAATGTTTTTTTCCCCCTTGTTTACTCTTTGATCTGAACGTAAACAACATACGTACATACGTAGTTTAAACGTGAAAATCTCTGAGGTTTTAAAAGATTTAATTGACATAAAGGTGAGTAATTATAACAGAATTGTTGGGTGAACTATTCCTTTAAGTCATCTTGTGTTAGTCTGCTGAGGCCTCATGGTTGAGAACCACTATCTTACAGCACAGCATCACCAGCAATCGCATATTCATGAACGATAGCTCACCTGCAAATAATGACAAGGCCTCATGGAGGACTTCAGATCTTGAGGCATGGTCGGTTTCTCCAGGTTGAGGGAAGATTTGCGGTAGGCTTCTTTAGCCTGGCTGACAGTCAGTGTCGACCAGGAGCTGCGCTTCATAAATTTGCCCTCGGGGGCCATAGCGATGCTTTCACACGCAGAACATTTCACATCATTGTTGCTCTTGGAGGTCTTGAGCGAAAGGTCACCAAAGTGGCTATGGCCTGTGTCCGGGTAACAGTGAGTGATATGATCTCCGTAGTGGCGGCTCATGATGCTAGGAGTCCGGTAGGTGCTGTCGCTGTCCAGGTTGTCATCAGAACTCCACCAGCCTGCTATCCCTGAGCGTTGCTTGGAATCTGACTTGCGTTCTTTGCTCTTACTCCGTTTGCTGTGTTTGTGGTTCCCATGGTGGTGTCCGTGATGGTGGTGGTGGTGGTGTCCGCTGTCTGAGCGAGAGTCTCCCTTGGTGCCGTTCATCTTGGACGACCCCTCTAGCGAGTGGGATTTGGTGAAGAGCTTCTGGACGGAGTGCACCAGGTGGCGGATGCGCCCGGGACTCTCGTTGCGCTGCTCGCTGCTTGTGGTGGTTGCAGACGTGCGCTGGTACTGCAGTGTGTGAAAACCGTCTCTGTGAATCGGCAACTGCTTCTCGAACTGGTCTAGTAGGTTCGCGGGAATACGATTCATCTTCCCAGACCCCCCACCGCCAACACTGACCCCTACACTGCCACCACCGCCACCGCCGCCTCCGCCACAGTGGGAAGCAGAGCCGTCGTCTCTCGAGCCGTCGTGGTGTGAACTGTAATGCATTCTGGGAAAGGTGCTGCTGGAAACGTGGTCAGATGCCATAGAAACGGGCATCACCATGCACTCCGAGTGGATGGAGCTGCGGGGCGAGCAGCGGTGTGGATCCAGAGGGCAGCTCTCGGTCGGACTGAGTAGGTAGGGAGAGCGGGAATCAGGGCCGACATGCTGCAAGTGGTCGAGGGACTGATCGCAGTCTGGCAGCCCACAGGTGTGTCCTGATGTGAAGGTGAGCTGAGGACGACCGCTTGATAAACCTTTCATATTCCTGGGAGGGGAGGGGTAGCTGTCTTCATCGAAGTACGGCGGTGGAGACCATGAATCTAGCTGATCTATGAAAGAGAGTGGAAAAGAGGATTAGTGAATTTAAATCATTTTACTTTGGCATTCAGCATCAGTTCAGACCTCGTTCAATCTTTCTGCAAACTATATTTTAGGACATTTTCCCCGTGGGCATGTAGGAATTGCTAATAGGGATGTTTGCAAAACATCCTGGTAGGACTTAAACGAGCTGATTACTAAATCGCTCGCGTTTTCGTGAATTCGAGCTATCATGCTGCAGCTTCATAGAAAACTCAACACTTCAATTCATGAATGGAATGAAATCCTGTTGCCCGGACAAAAGCACGTCCCATAGCCATCTGGTGCTGCCAGGACTTACGAGGACAGAGTTGCAAGCCTTGCCATTTATCCAATGCAAAGTAAAATAATAGCCTATCATTTCAGAACCGCTGGGCCATCCGTCAAAGCCGGCTCCGGAGAGAGAGGGAGCACTTTGAGGTGCTTCAGCGGTTGTCCTTGAGAGACATTGCTCAGAGATTAAAACCACATTCACTGTGATCTTTCATCACAGCCACATATGGGCAGCCTGCCGCTAACTTTATCAGAGCTAGGGGCACAGAGATGCTGCTTTTCACATCCAGTCGTTTGCCCTTTCTGACATAACTATTTCATGCTGCTGGATCATATGTCATTTCACACAGGTGATTAATGGGAATTTTCATGTGGTGAAAGTACAGGGTAATGCATATTAAAATAAAGGTCATTTTTCAATTGCCGGAGAGAAAAAATACACAGAACATGTTGGTTTTAATGAGTTTTTCAGTGTCAAAAGTGAGGGCTTGTTAAATCTAAGGTATTATTAACAATTTTAAAGTTGTTTTTCACATCCAAGTGAAAGCAACATAATTTGACAAATATTCGTATTTTGAGAAAGCATGCATTTGTATTTAAACTCTTACTTTCATCTATGATGTCTTTTGTGTGTGTGTGTGCGTGTGTTATAAGGCTATCAAATGATTAATTGTGATTAATAACATTCAAAATCAAAGTTTGTGTTAACATTATATTATAAAAAAAACCAAAACACAAATACACACATATGCAAGTACAACATTTTAAATGTTAATGTGTGTGTGTGTCCTGTGTATATATATTAATTATGTATAAAAGTGTACAAATTTGACTGTCGTCAAAGGTTTAGAGTCAGTAAGTCTTTTTTTTATCTACATTCCTTAATCAATTAATATAAAGCACCAAATCAGCACTTTAGAATGATTTCTGAAGGAACATGTGACACTGGCACTTACCATCACAAGAATAAACATTTATTGATTTTAAATTGTAATAATACTTCACATTATTACTGTTTTACTGTATTTTTGATCAACTACAGGCAGCCTTGTAACTACAGGTAGTAAATGGTAGTGTATTTCGGAAAAACACACAGGGCCTAGAAATAAGGAAAACACAGAAATCTGATCCACACTGGCAGCAAAGAACTGGACTGAAGGCAAAAGCAAAAACATCTTTGGGTGAATTTGGAAAGCAACCAATTCAAAACCCTCCCTTGTGTTTAATTAGAGCACAAACAGAGTACTGACCCATAAGGAGATCTTTAGCTCAGGTCAGCATACACCATAATGATGCCCAAGTCCATCTTGATTGAAGAGGACCTGAAGGAGAATGTCAAGTTTGTTTATCCAGGGCGTGCAAAATAATATTCTAGAGTGATATCGAATCACAAAGAGGCACTTCATTAAAATTAAACTTTGTGAGAGGCTGAACAACACAGAGAATCACATTAAAGCACATCCAGAACAAACGGTCCAATTTGGATTACGTCTGTAAACACCGGCCAGTACAAGCACTTGATTACGTTCCTTCAAAGGTTAAAACCAAGGATGCTTCAAGAAATCAGAGTTGTTCATCAGAAAATCGAAGAGATGCGACCTCTGTGTCCTTAACCCCCAGAAGACTCTGCAACAAACCACAATGTTACATTTCTGAATCTGAGGGGACGGGTGAAACTGACAGGGCCAGAGTGGTTCTGGTCTCACTGGAGATGTAATAGTCTTACAGAAGCCCGTTATTGGTTATTTCTCCTTCATCCAAATCCAACACAACCGCAGCGAAATATCCGGAGATAACAACAGAGCAGAAGAACAGATTGCAGACTGAAATTAAAAGCTTCATGTTTTACGCTTTGCTTTTAAAAGGGACAACAGAGTGTTTCTAAATGTAGTCAACAGAGCTTTTCTAAACCCAGTGGACTAAATCAGCCACAAGAATATCACCTTGAGAGAAGCAGACCCTCTATGATTCACTGCAGAGATCAGAGAAACTTGCACTATATTCGTCCAGCTGCTGACAACATATGCCGTGCATTCGATGCTATTATATCTATATCCTGAATTTCAAACATACAAGTAGAAAATTACAAAAAGAAAGTCGATGAAATCTAGTTCTCGACTCAAAACCCACACAATTTTTCAACAGCATGAATTTCAGTGTAATTGGCTGCTGTATATTTAAAAACAATATTTATCCAGGGTTAACCATTCATTTGTTTGAAAATAAGGTCTGTATTCCAGTGGTTTTCCTGTGGCGGATGGACAGGGTCTTTGGTCCCAGTACTTGTTCAGATGAGGTCATCTGAGGCTCTAGAGGTTTGTGTGACTGTTATGGCACTGCTCACCGATGCTCCACAGCCTGAAGCACTTCCTGTCACCTCATCTCATGATTTCAGTATTCATACCCTGGACCGTCCCTGCTGAATAAATACGGCTCACTGCAGCACCCTGCATACTAACAGCATGAGTGCAATCAGCTACAGTTACGTTACGTCTGTCCCTCTTTCCTTGTCTCTCTGCAGGGGGCAGCAGGTACTGTAGAAGCTTTATTTTGCCAACTCTGTCGCTACAGCTAACATGTAAATGATGAAATTTTTTGTGCTTATTTTGTGTGTGTGTGTGTGTGTGTGTGTGTGTGTGTGTGTGTGTATAAACGTATGTACAGCATTTATTAATTTTATGTTTATTTCAATATTTATTAATACATTATTAACAATATTAATATTAAGTTGTGCTTGTTAACATTAGTTAATGCATGAACAAAAAATTACTGCATTTTTATTAACTAACATTCACCATCTTGAACCTTACAGTAATGCATTGTATGCGATGCTGCTATAGAAATACTGAGATATCTTAGAAGGCAGAATAATCGTGTTTAAAAAAAAAAAAACATAGGAAAGTAGGAGATATGGTTCTTTTGTCACTTCAACATGCTTCATTAGTTAGAATGTTCCCACAATGTTCTACTTTGTTCCAGCTTGACAATTAATCCTCCAATTAATCACCCCCTTCAAAAGTGATTGCCACAGCAGTCCTTTTCTTTTCTCTTAAACAATCTCTCTATTTTATGAACTCACTTTTACAGAGCAAGGACATCGTTCTCTCCTGCCCATGAGAGAGAGAGAGATTGCTGGAGTCTGATAAGGCTAGTGAGTTCCTGTTAAATGCTTATCGTAAAGGAGTGAATTAGAATTGCGGTGACGAGGGCTATTATCTGTGCCTGGTTCTTCTCAGCATGGTAAAACATGCTTATCCCAGCAGTCTAAAGACAAATATTTGGCATAAAGACGAATTGAACGCAAAGATGATAGAAGAGTTTAAAACAGCATTTGTAAATATCAATAAATCTTTCTTGTAATAATGCTTACTTAAGGGATTTTCCAACTGACAGCGATTTGCAGTGACAAAGCAACTAGATGTCATTCATCTTTTTTTAATTAAAGTTAGTGATTTCTGGATTTCTCATAAGACTGTTGCTCATGAGATTAATTTAATTAATCAGCATAACATACATAGTTTTAACTCCTTTTATATAAGTTGCTGATTTAAAAAAAATCATTTTAAATGTGTTTTTGTAAAATGCTGGGTAGTGTAGCATGTCTTAATATTCCTGCAGCAGAATCTAAGGTGAAATGTGTTTCATAAATCATGATGCTAAACCTGCAGCTGGTGGGTCCATACAATGAAGCTGGCCTGAAAGTGTCTGAACACAGAACTATGCAGAAAGAACACAGAACAGCTAGCTATAGGAAATCCTTCAGGAGTAACCCGTTTATGTAAGATTCAAAGACAGACTCACAGCAAGCCTTTAAAAAAAAAAACAGTTCAAATAAAATTTGCAGTTGCCACAGTAACTGGTACTTAATGTGTCTTCGGCTGTGTCATGTGACAGAAACAGTTTCAGATCTTTGCAGAAATGCTGTCAATTCATGAAGTATTAAAGACACGGCGGTAGTGAAGTCAGAACCCAAAAGGGTAATGTTTTACAGCTTCATGAACAGCACCTATTGTACCATACTGCATATTAGTTTCAACCCAAAATGTCAAAAAAGGTGCAAAAGCTGCTCCTTATTTCAGCTGCTTATTTACTGTATCCTAAACAATCAAGTCACTACCCTACTATGAGGTCATGGTCTATTCCCAACAGTAATTTACATGAAAATGTACTATCATTTAAGAAAACTATGTATGTTGCTGAAAATAAAAATGTAAGCTCTGTAAAAGCTAATCATACTGTGTTAGACCATTCAGGACCACGGACAGCTCCTTAACATTCAAGCTCTTTTACACAGCCACCAATTTAAATAACTGTATTTAACATAATTCACTTTCATTACAGAGTGCTGCAGCCATACAAAACGTATTGTCAATCTCTATTCATCACAGATTCTGTTTTTCTAATATATTGAATTAGTCTTTCTGGTTTTACAGTCATGGCTGCAACACCCTTGCATTTGATGATGAAGAACATTCCAGGACATTCCCACCGAGATTTTTAACTATATATCTTCCACTACAGTGCACAACACCTGTCTGTTATAAGCTTGCACTGAAGTTATATAGTCTGGTGTTTTAACACGAAACATAATATTAGCAAATACATCAGTAAAACATCAATGGCTCAACTGCGACGCTATGAGAATACTTTTTGTGCAAGAAACCAGAAATAACAATTTACTCAACCATTCTTCTCCCCCTGAGTAACTGTACATGTTCTGCAATTTTGGAGATTACTTAAGAACGTATTTTATGTAATAAACATTTATGTTTAGGGTAAAGTGTGCGTATACGTAGAGATACTCTCTAAAATGCAAATTAAAATGTAACTCCGGGGAGAAGAATGACTGAGTAAATTATGTTATTTGTGTTTTCTTCAAGCAAAAAACAAAAGTATTCTTGCAGTGTCGCAAAATAAAAGTTTAGCCACTAATGTCACCTGGTTTTACTGATTTATTTACAACACTTCTGGACCTAGGAACAGTTGTGTTGCTGTCTATGTACGGTCAGATAACTCAGAGTTAATAAAAAAATAATAATTTTTGCTACGAAAACTGACAAACGGGTTCTTACGGGTTCGAAACGACATGGGAGTGAGTAATTAATGACAGAATATTAATTTTGGAGTAAACTAACCCTTTAAATTTATTTGCTGGAGAAAAATAGAGGCTGTAGTTCCAGCAACTACCAGAGGGGGTGGTCTACACCATGCTAATAAGCCAAACCTTGAGATCTTGATCTACTGCAAACACAAAAGCGGAGTCTTAAATCATATATTCTCTTGGGTCCTTTTTTATAAGTAATTATTTCACAAACACAAAAAGAGTATGTTGTCATTGTCACATAACAAACCAGCATTACTTGATTCATGTCACTGGCACTCATAAATTGTCTCCCTTGGCTTCATGGAATACTAAAGTTTATATCACAGACACACTTCACAATCACACTGGAAATAGAAGCTTATTTGGGTACGTTTTGCCTACTCTGCCGGCAAGTACTGTGAATTTGAACATACTTCTTTTGTCACATATAGTTTTCCACCAATGTATGCGGTTTTGAATGCATCCACCTTCATTGCTGCTGAAGTTGTGCTGAGAAAAGAGGTCAAAGGATCGTCACACCAGCATCATCTCTGTCTGTGTGCCTGCTGCATACTTAAACAAATTCAGACGCACAAACAAACATGCACACAAGCAAACAGCACGCATGCTAACAAACAAGGGAGCACATCAGCAAACAGGAAAAAGTAAACACACACAAACACACTATAATAGAGTTTATATTTGTACCTGGAGGTAATGTGAAATCTTGTTAGATTAAGTGCCTTGTCTGTTTTACCGCCTGTTTACTGACACAAAGACCAAGACAACGCAATTGACCTTAACCTTAGAACAACACTAAACCAATCACAACAAAGAGAATTTACACCCTAAACCAATCATAAGAAAAACAAATGAACACCAAAGCAATGATTTTGCATTTTGCACAAATGCAAAAAGAATCTCCTGCACACAACAAACATGGAGCACAAATTCTGCTTTATCTAAGGACTGTCAGTACACCGAACTGAATTTTAGATTTATAGATCCTGCAACCTTTTCATAAAGGGACCCAAAGGGTAAAAACAACCACCATAACACAGAACTGATGATTCACCAAGCACTTTGGGGCAGCCTTATGACGCTTCTTTTTAAAATGAATCTTTAATTCATTATTTATTAAACCCACACACACACACACACATTTATTAAACCTCATTGTTGTACACACTCTCTGAAGTCAATACACTGGTTTTATGTGGTATGTTGTGCGTTCTGCAGAGGAAGCTGTCATAACATTGTACTGCTTGCTATACAGAAGCAGTTTAGCTGCATTTTCAATGGAGATGAAGATGAGAGCACTTCTACTCTTTTTAGAAGAGAAGTCGAAAGTCGTTAATGGTTTTCACAACCCCTAAAATGCAAAAATCCAATATTAAGAAAAAATACATGCAAACACAGCTTTTCACTTCACAAGAGGTTAACTGATGGATTGGGGTCATGTGGTTTAACTGTGAATTATTGTGATGTTTTTATCAGTTGTTTTGATTCTCATTCTGGCGGCAACCATTCACTGCAGAGGATGCACTGGTGAGCAAATGATGCAATGCTACATTCCTTAAAATCTGTTTTGATGAAGAAACATTTTCACCTACACCATGAATGGCCTGTGGATATGCACATTTTGAGCAAATTTTAATTTGTGGGTAAACTATTACTTTAAATAATTCATTTTATAAGCTAAAGTTCATTTAAAAATGTCTTTGTCCCTCAACATAAAATTACATTAAGCAAAACAAAAATGTGGCTCTCTACAGTATATCATTAATGGATTTGCAAGGCATGCATCAAAACAAAATCTGTAAATATATTAATAAGGTATACTATTATATGTGTTATTATAGACTATAGGCTATAGAATATAGGCTTAAAATGCAACACTCAATTACACACAATATGCAAAGGGTCCCTCTATCCATCAAGGGTCCTTGAAAAGCTTGGTAATAAGTGAAGACCCTGTATTATAAATTTAGTGTGGTTCGACTGATAATTGACATGCTTGAATGACCACGACTCTAGACGCCCCCCACACGATACTCAATACAGGCACACATTTATCCAGTGCATCTGTCATTAGCTATTAGTTCGAACAAAGGCCAGATGAAAGGAAAAGGCTGATGAGAGTTTGAGAGTCACTATAATGAGGCAGCATCTCACATCTGAATATTTTCTGACAGTGTGCCTATCTGACTCAGGGTGAATTTAGATGTCATTTGCTGACTTTAGTAATTACAAAACATCTGCTGGCCTCTACCAGGCTGATTAAAGTCTCTCATTTTCACCCTCATTTGCATTTTTAACACCATTGCCAACTGGGAACCCAATGACCTCACTTCCTGTCTAATTATGTTTACCCTTTAATGTCGTTATTGGCCTTTAATAAAATATTGAATTTAAGTTGTATGTAGATCGTATCTATCTATCTATCTATCTATCTATCTTCCAAAAATTGGGTTCACTAAAAAAAAAGAAAAAAAGAACAGATTAATTCAGAAAAGATGCATTGAATTCATCCGACAGTAAATACATACTTTTAGGGTTCTATTTCAAATATAAGCTGTACTTTTGAACTCCTTATCCAGCAAAGAATCATAAAAAAAATGTGTCATTGTTTCTGAATATCATTATTAAGCAACAAAACTGTTCTTAAACACCAAATAAGAAAATTACATATATTCCGGCAAAGGATTATGTGACACTGAAGACTGGAGTAATGACTGCTAAAAAATAGCTTCACCATCTCAGGAGTATTAGAAAACATAGAAGACAGTTTTAAAATATAATATTTTCCAATACTACAGTTGTTTTGTTTAGTTTTTTTTTAACAGTACTTTTAATCAAATAGGACTAAATTAGTAAAAAAAAAAATTAAAGATTTGTTTTTTTCCCCATACTTTTAAAAAGTACTTCAGGAAACTATTTTGTGTTTAAATAAAATGTTCTTCTTTCTAATTAATGAGTAGAAAGTAATGTCACATACAGCGTTTAAAAGCTATGAAAAAATGTAACTAAAGTTATGTTATTAAAATACATATATTGAAAAGATCTGACAACTAAATAGCTGCTCATTCATCATAACTGCTGGGATACAGGGATGGATTTAAGGATGTAGCATCACAGAAACATTTATTACTGATTACTGGGGGTGTACTTGAATATCCAGCAAATATATTAATCATGACTCCCTCCACGGTCAATTTAACACAACTTAATACTTAATTATATTTGTCCTGTCATATTTTATGGTGGGTGAATCTGAACACTGGATGCTAGAACTTAAACTGACACTGGTTTGTGTGAAGTCACTGAACCAAACATGCCCAACCCCCCCCCCCGCCTTGCTTTTTTAAGGGCAAGAGAGACAGGAAGGCAGAGAGTGAGACAGCAGTGAGAGACACACCCTCAGCTCCTCACCTGCTCAGGGCAGCTTTCTTATCAAACATAGATCCTCATAAATGGAATGCCTGGATCTGTGAAGCCCTGATAACACAGACAGAAATCAGATGGATGCCGACGCCGTAAGAAGAGAAGTAAATGGTTTCTAACAAATCAGGCTATAGAATTTAAGGCCATACAGAGAATAATGCATGGCTTCATCTTCCTTTATCAAAAGCATATCATTGTATTGGCTGTGGAAAAAAAGACTGTACAATTTATGGCTTTATTTATTGTCTGTGTGTGTGTTCCTGCTGATGACTTTATCTCTCATAGTCGGCCTGTGGTCTGCGGTTCAAGTCCCGCAGGAGTCAAACACTCTAAGGGCCTTTGGATCAGACTATACACACACACAGACACACACACACACAAAATAAAACCTTACATGTAAACATACACACATACACACACACTGAAGGCCGTGTTCTGTTGTTACCGTTGGACATTTTCTGTGCTCAGCACACTTAGTCTTTGATAATCACCTGGCTGACAGCAAAACGCTGAAAGCAAAATGCAGAGGTCAGAGAAAGGAGGAACACACATACACAAACTGATGATCTCACAAGCGCTAAAATTAAAAGCAAGTTCATTTCAGAGCCCTGTGAAATGTCTTGAAACATGGATGATAAAGTATGGATTCGTTTCACCACTTTCATTGTCTAAAAGGACCCAAGAAAAGACAAATAAGCAAGCAGGAAAGTGCAAACTGACTTCATTCAAAGACACCGCTTTGTTCTCTCCCAAGAGAGGGTTTACTAATGTTTAAAAATGCAAGTCTGAGCTTTTAAATAACTGGAGAAACTTGCATATAATGAGAAAGAAAGGTTTATAAACTGTATAAACCTTAAAAGGGTCTCAGAGATTTCAAAGAGTTATGAGTATGTTTGGAATATTAGTGGATTCGCAATTCAAATTTGGTGATATATTAATAAGACTGTTTAAAAAAAAAGCTTTTAGATCAATGGAGAATTGTTGATTAAACTAAGAAAAAGGGAAAAAAAGATTAAATGAAGATGCAGATACTAGATGTAACACTATAAAAATTCTGGGCAATATTAATAAGCTGTTAACATTTTAAATCTCTTGATGCCTTGTTTGTTAATGATAATAATTTTATGCTTATCTCCAAGATATTGAGGCTCTAGCTTTCAAACCAAATGAGTGGGAAAGTAGAGAAGAGACTATTGGGCTGTGAAAGATGGAGAGAAGCAAGTGCGAGATCAGGGTAAAGAGCAGTGACCTTTCTGAGCAATGAGAAGTATTTTTCATTTTATCCAAGTGACTTAGTCCATTTGTAATACAGGGCAGATCTCTCCAGAGCAACCCAGGGTTAACTGCCTTGCTTGAAGGCACTTTGGTGGTACAATATCTCATGAATCTGCTCTTATAGGGTCTAAACCTACAACCTTTGATTTATGTATCTTTAACTACAAAGTCATAGTAATGTATGTGTGTTTTTAAGAACCTCTTGCCATAAGCACCTACCACACTTCTCTTTCCCTTGTCTCTGGTGCAGGTTGAAATAACTATATCTTTAGAAATGACTGGATAAAACTGGTTCTGTGGGCACCCAATTGTTGAGAAGCATATCCTGTATGTCTCTCAGGAGAAACTGAAAGAAACAAAGTTTATTCCAAGACAAGATGAAGTGAAGCACAGGCATACAAGTCTGACTGTGTGGGTGAGTGCAGACTGTTGGACATCATCGCTCAAATAAACCTCTCCAACAGTTTCCACATGGCCTGACTATTTCCAAAAATCTCCTACATTTAAAGTATCTGTATAAGCAATAACTCAACAATCTGTCACAAGATGTTGAGAAGGAACAACAAGGTGCCGTATAATACCAATAATGCAATACTTGTTTTATTAGTTTAAAAATACAATAAAAACAGCAATATTCAAAAATATTACTACATTTAAAAATAACTAATGTATTCCTGTGATGGCAAAGCATGCTGAAACATTATTATCAGTGTTGAAAAGAGCTGTGCTGCTTAATATTTAACAGTGATACAGTTTATATGTATTCTGCCCTATGAAAACCGACAGTATTCAATCACTAAAATAAGAAACACTAAAGTTATTAAGAGTTCTGAATTTTGAGCATGCCACTAAAGTTGCCCGTGGAGCTGAAATCATTGTTGCAGAACTGTTGATGGAGTCCCTGTATGAGCTGAACTGTGAGTGTGTCCTGCAGCCAGGACTTATTAGAGTAATTGGCTCTCTGTATCTGAATATCTAAAGGGATCCTGTGTGGTCCCCGTTGGGCTCCAGAAAAGCACAGGGCTCCTGTTCACCATTAAAAATCAGTTTAGACAGACAACCCCACCGTACTCACTGCCAGCGGTGTCTATGCAATTTCAAACACATATCCAACAGATTCAAAAACAGAGTCATTCTTATTACAATGTTCAGGAGACTCTGAAAGCACTGTTCAAATGTAACAGCAAAGCTGATCCGGTATTCCCCCATATTTTTTCAAAGAGGTTTTCGTCGAGCTACAGAAAAACATAACAGTCGCCAAAAATAAACTGATTATGGGTTTCAGTAACGTCCCTATGTCATTTCAACTGCGTATGGCCATCAGTCATTTTACACATTAATTAACTGGGATAATTCTTCCGCCTCCCTCTCCTTGGTAAACAAGATTGACTCACATGTCGAAACACTAAAGAATATGGTACTTGCAGTCAACAATGACAAATTTATTCCATGAACAAAAGTAATCAATAACAGGGAGCTGACAGAGAATGAAGAGAATGCAACCGGTCACGTGATCTCAACATAACCATCTAAAATACATTACTGATATGACTCTCATGTGAGAGTACATCATTTTAAACAATTTTCAATTTACTTAAAGGGGTAAAATTTGCCATGGTATTCTCGTGAACATAAAAAACTGACACAGAAGAGAAGAATTTCTCTTCTGAATTTCAAAAATATATTTCTTTATTTTTGTTTTCCTTGCACACAAAAAATATTTGTGTACTGTAGCTTCATGAAATTACAGTTGAACCACTGATGTCACATGGACTATTTTAACAAAGAACTTACTACCTATCTAGCCCTTGTATGGAAGTTGCATTGCTGTCTATGAAGGGTCAGAAAGTTTTCAGATTGAAATGAAAGTTTGCAATGACACAAGGCTGAAAAATAACTGACAGAATTTTAATTTTTGGATGAACTATTCCTTTAATTTCTTTGTGTAAAAGCTTTAAACGAGGGTAAAAAAATAAATAAACTGTAGACAACAATAAAAAGTGCATCCATTTAAGGCTAAATCAAAAATCACTGCCTCTTTATTGCAAGTTACAACCAGTGCTATCGGCCAAACCGATTTTTAATACTGACCGCTATTCTCAAGGGGCATTAATCTGTTATTGACACTTACAACATGTCCCATCAGGCTTCACTCTTTGTGGACAACAAACGTAATTTGGATAGTGGCCCCTGTATGACATTTGTCACAGTGGCACCGCAGCACTGATTGCACTGGGCATCCCAGAACTGTCCTGATCCAGTCCCAAGACTTCATCACTATAGCTCTGAAAATTACACCAGAAAACCCTTGAGAGCAAAGTAAACATTTGTAGTAGGTGGTAAATACGTGCTTGTGCAGGCAGTTTGGGGTCACATTCAAAACTAAGAGAGAGATCTAGAGCGATCGCCCTTCTCCAGGCTCCTGACTGGAGTGGAGATGAGGCTCTCCTCGAGAGACCGGTCTCTTCCTCCCGTGCATGCACACTGGTGTCGGTCTGGGTCCAGCAAGGGAGCGGAGGGAGATCACCACGCCGAAGGACGCAGGGAAGGTGACTGCACAGTCTTGCACCCACCTCTGCATGGGCGCCCCTTACCTGGACCCTTCCCCCTGGAACACTCCCTCACCTTCACGTCCCCCAGAAGCACAATGAGGACACCAGTTTGCCCTTTTCTTAGTTTTTGATCCCTTTTCTTTAGTTTTTGGACACTTTTTCCCCCCTTGGACAATTTATTTTTGTATTAATTTTGTAATTAAAAAGCCTCTCCGGAGCCTGACGCCACTCCCACTGTGTCTGTCGTTGGCTCATTGCGTGACAATGCACATGCGCACAAAACTGGTGTCACGTCTTATATACTTCCACCCAAATGTAATTTTTATTCTTGTTCTATAAAACTGAAATCTCTTAAAAGTTACTGCAGTGTGTGTTTCTGAAGGACCCTAGAAGCTACATGTCTCTTAGGACCGAGATAGCATCAAGTCTCTCTCTACAACACGTCACCTTCAGTTGGCCTCAAAAACAAACCTCAATCCACTCATGCAGGCATGTCAAGCAGCAGCGGAGGGGCTGAGGGATCGATGTCGGAGATGCATCCGTAATCTTCATCTCACCGTGTGGGATAGATATGTCTCAGCAGAGAACAGAGCTGGATAGATTCAATTACAGGAGCAGCGCTGAGGAAAAACAGCTGTCTGGCTAGTACAGCCTAAATCTGGTTAAATACCATTAGACGGCACAACTGGAAAGGTCACTGATAGCATCAGAGAACGTCTCCGATCTCTGATGTATTAGACACTGAAAAATGCATCACGAGAAGAAAATCTTCCAAGATTTATGTACTTCTCTGTATAAAACCTGAAAAGGCATGAATAACAAGATGAATTTTGAAAGTTACTCCCATGTTTAAATATGTATTAATATTAAAATTCTGGCCAAAACCAACATGGATAAATGATGATCAATAAATGGACCATGTTAGATTCTATACTACTTTGTCAAAATAAATTAACTGTCACTGCCACTGTCATCTTTGTTTAATTTAAAAGACACTTCATATTCAGCTATATTATTGGCTTGACTGCACTGACACTAT
>JAUMHQ010000078.1:8900247-8922032 GCA_032361165.1 Enteromius paludinosus | reverse complement strand
TATTTATTTGTTTATTTTATTTATTTATTTATTTTCTGGATTAAGTTTTGTTCCATGTTCAAAATCATGAAATGTATACAATTTAACAAAAGATTAGTATAAATAAATGAATAAAATTATTTGTCTTACATCTGAAATTTGTCTGGTTTCTATTTAATGATGGAAATAAAATTTTACTAATCAAAAAATATCTAATCAGCTTAAACGTAATATTTTTTATATAATAACAAGGAACTATTTTTTTAGAGAATTTAATATAATTTTATTATCAACAATGGCACAGAACTAATTAATAAAATTGTAATCAAATACATTTAAAAATGTTTTGTCAAAAAAGCGCTATAAAATAAAATGAATCAATAAAAATGTAAATTTGGGTTTACATTTTTAGTACTTTGTAATAATTAAACATTATTATTACTTTTAGTGTATATTCCACTTCAAAATAATAATGTATTTTTGGTTAAATCAAACTTTTAGTATGAGGAGTTGTCAGTAAGTTTCTGTGAATATGATGACAATAGTTTTTCTCCACTGAAATTGTGCTCAGAGCACATTTGAAGATGAAGTTTATGTCCTCATAAAGTGAGACGGCAGATGCTGAAAGCACCACAAGCATCGTACAAGCTTGAGTATGTTCAGCATACAGACAGAGACACGGAAATCATGGGACCCTACTGACCTCGGCAGATACTGTAAGGTAATTTTACTCTTGGTAAAGCCGAACACCGCAAAATCATCACTGATTCAAACAACATGCAGTACAGAAAGTCTGAATAAGGAACCTCAGCTCAGACAAGAGAGAATGTACAGAATGACAGCAGATTAGTGGTACTGCTGCTCAGTGTGTTTGTGAATCGGTCACATTAGCAAAGCAGAAGCAGCAGCGGGTTGAAACAGAGAGAGAAGCAGTCTCGTTTCTGCTGAAGGTAGCCAGCTGTGATGATGCAAGCAGCAAGGAATCACAACACAATGATGGCAAGCAGCTCGGCATCATGAAGAATTTAAGCATTATAAGCAGATGAGTGCATGTGCTTTCTGAACGCCCCACCGTGCCATTAGAGCACACAAACACAGTCTGGGTTAAGTGTCAACTACTACACACAGTTCTTGAGATGAGGAACACACTCACCTTCGGTCTCACCACACAATGTGCACTGTGACTCTACAGAATGAAAAAAAAACAAGAAAGAGAGAACTTAGAGCAAACTTTTACACACACAGCATACTGCGAGGACAATGTCCCATGTCCAAAATAAAAACTGACTTCTTCATAACTGGGTGTTTTTGACTTCTAAGTCCGAAAGGTCAATTTAGTTTCATTAAGGAAAAAGAAAAAAAAGTTCTCCCAGAAATGAACTAAACCTCAGGCTACCCAAGATGTAGACAATTTAGTTTCTTCATCAAAACTTGGAGAAAGTTTCCAAAGCATCACTAGTTTACTTCACAATGCATCAATTGTTGGACTGGTGTGGGTAATTTATGGATTATTGTGATTCTTTTATTAGCTGTTTGGACTCTCATACTGACGGCACCCATTCACTGCAGTGAATCCATTGGTGAGAAAGAGATTTTATTTATCCAAATCTGTTCCAACGAAGAAACAAACTAGGGTAAACTTTGAACCTTTAGTACAGAATACACATAGAACACATGAATGCATACATTAGTATATAAATTAAATATGAAAAGTATATCAAAGTCATGAATTCCATTGTAATCCTTGACTTTTCCCCTTGCTTTATGAAGGTCATATTATAACGGCAAACACAATTCTAAATGCATCATTAAAAAATATATTAAAACTATGATCATTTAAACATTGAAATGATCACTCTTATTTACTGTTGTAAAAATATCTAAGAAAAAAATTAATTATACCGTATTTCAGAGAACAAATTAAATAAAATCAGTAAAATAGTGTTAAATTAGATTTTTCTAAGTACCTATAGTTCAAATAATAAACACCCAATTATTCATACAGTAAATAAACATAATTCTATTCAAGCACCTGTTTTGTTTGCCCCACCTGCATTGTGTTTTCTCAGGATTTCTCATCTATCAAAGTATTTTCGTACAAACATTTTGCACTCCATAATTATTTAATCTGTGGCCTCAATATAATATAACCTTTATACACACACACACATTTGAAGTCAAAATGCAAACAAACACACAAATTAAAGCAAGAATCAAATTATGGCCATCTCTTAGAAAATGCCAGTTAAAATACAGTATGTAGCTATGTTACAAAAAACAACTCTAATCATCTGCAAAATATAGGCTCTTTACAAGACTACAATATAAAAAAATGGGAACACTATACAAATTGTGTTATGTATCAATTCAGTTTTCATTTCAATGGCCATTAAATTCAACCGCTTTATACTAAAAGTCCTTGCGGCACTACAGCAGTGATTTAAATAGTCGTTCTGCCATGATGAATGGATGATTTAGTGAGTATCTGATTAGTATTTATTATAGAGTGCTGTCTATTTAAATCATACTCCCTTGCCGCTAATTAAGAAACGACTGACATTTGTTCATAATCTTATTGATAGATATGAACAGGCAACAAATTCCACAGATCAATCTTCTCATGAAATGTCTTGTGTTTCTGGCAGACACCAAATATAAGTCCAGTCCAGACATAACAATTGAAGCATTAACTGGAAACATCAGGAAGTATCTTTTCTAAACAGAAAAAAACCCCAAAACTACTCCTTTCTAGGCCTTTATTGACATGTTTACTGGAGCTTTCAGTTTCTGATACCTTTAACTATTTCTCTGAAAGTAAACCAACAAAACCTCAGACACTGACACTGCATTTGTTTTGTTACTCCTCCAAGTTTTGAAACGAGTTCAGCTAGAATTGGACGGGGGGAAAAAAAGAGTTTGACAGCAACATCCATATTTATAAAGATATTTCCAGCAAAAGATAAATGATCCAAGACCTTAGCCCTGGCCAAGACCTCAAAAGTTCATATTTACATATCAGTTAGACTTGTGTTCCATTTGAGATTTTAAAGCCCCCATGAAAACCTAAATGTCGGATGCAACATGCACGAGGCCTACTGGTATCAGCTGTGTGTGACTGAGCAACTTTCGCTTTATTCTCCAAAATAAGAAGCGTTAACTGTCTCTGCGGCTGAAAAAAGCATTTCAACTCATTCCACGACTAAGCATTCCATAATTAACACCAGTATTTGCATATTAGCCTTGTGTGCTCACACTCTCTGCTTTAGTTGGCGTACTGTAGTGTTAACAGTGGGAGTGTCAGTGGTGATAATTAGCTTTTCTGTTCTGGTCTTTTCTTTCACAGGCACACAGAGGCTTTTCTTCGGCTCTGTGACGAGACCGAGTGTTAATACCTGATTATATCATTATAGAACAATTCTACATATTATTTTTGTGAACACCAGTTTTCGTTTGATGAAGTCATGAGAAACAAATTGATTAACACGAGCAGAACCATGTACTGAGAGAAACGAGTCGAGCCTATGGTTAATGGAGGTCAGTTCAAAGATGATCAGTGCAGATACAATATATCGACAAGCTTACTGGTCTGTGTAAACACACAGAAACGAACACACACACACACGTGTTACTCTATTTAGATTACTATTGATTTCAGTTTCTGCACTCTAAAATAATCCCTCTTGTGCTTGGCTAACTGCTCCTGCAGGAGCTGACAAAGCTCTTCTGTACTTTCAGATAGTATCAGACTTTATGAAGACTGTTAGCACTCAGTCTATCATAAGCACTCTGCTTGTAAGAGCTCTCTCGGTCCCCAAGAGTAAAAAAGATAACAACATACCATTCTGCAAAGCAATATATGGCAACTGTGCTAACATTCAGCTCAAACAGCAGATGCAAGTGTGATTTTTTTTTTTTAGATATATAAATATCTATTAAACAATTGCTAAGAAACGTAATTTTGGGATAAAGTATTGGTTGTGCTCTGCTAAAGAAAACATGGCGACAGCCAAAACGTGGATCTGTTTGCTGAACGTATTGGTTGAGAGAATGATTCAGTGACTCCTGACTGAATCGGTGTTGTTGAACAAATCAAGGGTAAGTTAAGAAATCATTTGCTTTGTTCCTGAATTAATCATGTTGTTTAAATAAATAAATAATACATTAATATAATCTCAAATCAATCAGCCCTTTCTAGGACTATTTTGTGATTATGAGGTGATTATGAGTATACCTGTATTTCTGTAGACCCCGAAAAGCCCAACCATCTCATATTCACCTTTGTATTCCTCTGAGACAAAATGCTCTAGATCAGCATGAAGCCCCAATGTCAAGAATCCCAGAGGTCCCATTACCTGCTAGTCTGCAAGACTGAATCATTCGAGGCACTTGACAATGCAGATTGATTTCAGAAGAGCCATGTGTTCAATAAGGCCCAGCTCAGTATGAAAGATCGAAAGAGAAATTTCGATAAAGCTGTATACTAATTGACTTAACAAGGGGCATTCTGTCATACAATTACACTACTGGAGCTCCAGTCTGAGGACTTGCCAGTTTCTTCAAGAGGGCAAAGCTGGAAAAAATCTGAGCGTCTGTTCTTAGCCCTTTAACATTTTTTTGTTAAACAGAGCTTATCTTTTTTCCCATGCAAAGCTAGCTTAGTCTCTGTCATTGTTACTAAGCTGCTTTTAGCAGATTAACCGCTGAACATTATGAATCTACTAATAAGCAAATTATTATTTAAAACTTAGGGAAAAAAGATTCTTTCCTGCATTCAAATTGCACTTTGTCATAGATTTTTATGTCAGACTTTTATGCTTGAGAAAGCACTGTAAATTGAGGTTCTTCGACATCTTTATTTCAGAGGCTGATTTTCACTAAAGATAAAAAACATTTCAGTAGGATAATATATATATATGTGAGTGTGTATGTGTGTGTGTTTGTGTGTTATGTAAACTTGTCATTTACTTTTGCTTTTCTTTAAATATTCCTTATGTATTAAAAAAAATGGTATATGGTAAGGTATGGTATATTTATTTAGAAAGTCCATAAAGTCAACTTAATGAAACACGCAAAGATTTGCTGTCTATATAAAAGCCCTTGAAGAGCAGGTCTGTTCATCTTTTCTATCTGTTTATTCTCTCTTAATACAGTCTCACCCAATCAGAGTGCTGAGAAATGTGGGCGAGTTAGACCGAAGTAAGAGCCTCATCTCTTGCATTAGAGCAGATGAGTCCTTGACTTTTTATTTTTTTCCATCATCTTTTAGTGCGACAAGTACAGAACAAATTCATTTTCTCTTACAGAAGACAGAACTATTAAATAAGTTCTAAAATAGAGAAGTGTGAGCGTGTGTGTATTTTGAAAGTGTGAGGAAAGGGTGTTAGACTGTTGATTATTTTGAACTTTTATGGGGTTTTTTCCACGCTCTCAGAGGCATAGAAAAAACTTGTCATAAATAACCAAACATCTAGCATCTTTAAATAAACTTGGAAAAACCACATAATAAACACCCAGAAAGTTGCTCTGCATGTGACCTTAGTGTACTCTGAAGGTACTGTAAACAGTCATCAAGAGCTGTTTTCTGCCATACAGGGCTCATGCACTTGGGTATGTTTCAGGATTTGAATTAGTTTAAGAGCTTCCAGGATTTACCCCAATCTCCATTTAATCTCCAAAGTAAATGCTTTAGATGATGCTTAAGATTCTCCATATTTTCTTTAAAAGCTATTCTGTAATGGACCTCCGTTTCATCGAACCTCTTTGATACTGTAACAAGCCTGAGACTTAATGCACAATGCAAAAGCAAGAAAGCAAAACATTAAAAATGGCGCTTACAAATTGATGTAAACACTGATTGCTAATACCATGCTATTTACAAGGTATTCCAACATGCTTAAAAAAAAAACCCCATTGAACTTTATCATTGGTGGTATGGGGGGGATACGGTTTTATAAAAACAGAATATTCTGATTACATTCCCACTTGCACATCACTTCTGTATACTGTAGAACATGCAGTGACAAAGTATGTGCTTATTCAAAAGAGGAACTACTTAAGTGAGGATGTGATTTCAGATGCAGCCGAAGAGAAAAAGCTCCATAAGTCTTTTATGATCATATCGGCTATACTTCCCATTAAGGCAATGCTAGAAATGTAACATGATGATACATTATGAATCGCGGTCAGGCATTCATGCACAGAATGGACATGTCAATGATTGGTTACAAAGCACCTAAAAAAATGTATATAAATCTTTTATGCAACACTTTTATAAATAGGTTAACGGTATCAACTGGAATTGTAATCTCATTTCTTTATTGATTGGCCGTGCAGCCCTATTGTGTGGCGAGTAAATGGATGAAGCGCAGCTGTAGTCCTGAGGAATGCTGGGAGGATGGAGGATTGATGAAATTCTTCACGGACGAACACCCTCATGTATTATAAGAGAATCTTTCATGAAGCGTTTGTTCTCCGGCCTCTCCTTTCCACGACCCTTAATGATGTTCTCTCCCTGCACTCTCTTCCTGTGGCCTTGCCTTTCTCTCATTTTTCTCTCACTATCTCTATTTCACCCTTTCTTCTTTACTTCCCTGCTCCTTCTCTCCCTCTGTTTTCGTGAATAGGTTCACTGAGGCGTCAAGTGCAGGACTAGGTCTGTGCAGACCACAAAGACAGGAAGAGAGAGATGACAGATGAAGAGGAGGAGAGTTTGGGCTGTCATGAAGGGTCATTGCAGTGCTTTCCTCTGAACTGTGAACATTGAGTGCTTATGGCAATGACAAAGTGGCAGAGTTCATAATGCTGTACGAACATCTGGAAAGGGCATTTCTTGTTTTGAGGTTATCGGCAGTTTCTGAACTGGCTTGTGATAAACTGTTTACTGCATCTTGCAGATCTGCGGTGCTATAGTAAGGACATGAAGTAAGTTACTTTAATGATTTCAAATATATTAAAATCCATTGCAACAAATCCCACATTTCATTTCCCCATCCTCATCTCATTACAAACCTTTATGACTGCATAAGAAATGCACTGGTCAATGTTTTTAATTCACAATCAAAAAAGAAAGAAAAAAAACACAATTGTGAACAAATTATTGAATCAAATCTTTTCAACGAATCGTGTGTTCTGATTCACCAGTCTACTTCTCGAGTTCAGTTTTTTCTACTCTGATTCTTAAAAAACAATGTACTCGCTGATCTTTTAAATTGAAAAGGATGAGACTTTTCTTTATTGAAGAAAATAATAATTTGTGAACAAATGAATATTCTTTTCGATAAATCCTTCGAGCTGATTCACCAACCAGTTTAACTCAAAACAGTGATTCCAAGGTTAACAGTTCCGTGCGGAACAACATCAAGGTGAATACATTTTTGTAAAATGTTCTATGCCTTTAAGAAAGTTTTGGAAAGGAAAAGAAAAACTTACTGTTCTTTATTTATCCCCAAAGGCAAAGTCAAGTGCAAAACAAAACACCATTAAACAAAGTAAAATAACAAGAGCTCTGGATGACTGGAACTGTGCATAGTTACTACAAACCATCTTGGTTATGATTCCTTACAATATTCGCTCTCTGTATTGACATGTAACCGGCTGGGCTTAAGTCACAATGTGTCAAAAGGGTGAGTGAAAAGCCTAACAGGAAATGACAATGAGGAATGCCATCTGTGCAGTGCCACCTCAAGCTGCTGGTGTTGCATCAGACGTGCTGTACAGGTGACAAATTACTAACAGAGTGTACAGCAAGACTGTAGCCTGGCAAATCAACTGCTGCCATGGATACAGAGACTTTTGCAATCTCAGCCAGACAGTTAGCTAAGACTGGCGTTTATATGACTCCCTAGTATGGTTTCATTAAGAGAGCGAAAAAGAGGGAGAGAGCAGATGTTTGTGCACGGTGAAATGTGACTTACTGTCCCCCACAGGTATAATCTGTCTCAAACCTGCTATCAGACTCTTATTCCCCCCTCAGTGTTCTGGTCCAGTCACACACTCAGACAGCTGCAGGCATGTATGTGTGTGCCAGCTTAATGCCTGTCATTTATTTAATAAGTTGCTGGTGATTATGAGAGAGACCCGAGAGAAATCTGACAGGAACGAGGATGCTGCTCTTTCTCAAAACCCGAGAGTTACAGGAACACTCCAGAGGAATAAAAGACACATTTTTCTGCTCCTTACTTCTCTTTTTTTTGACTGTGTGCTAGATATAAAATGAAACAATGTGCAAAAGAAAAGGAGAGAAAGAAGAAGGATTATGATGAAAAACAATGCATTAAATTGAGGCGTTTTATTAGTTTCCTGCTGTCTATACAATTATTTGTTTGTGAAGTAAGCATGCATGTGGGATAATGTAAAACCAGATGGTCACCAAGAGCTCATGACCGTGCCAGGAATTATTCTGTTAAACTGTCCTTATGACAGATATTACCATTGCCTGTTATCCATGAAAATATACCAGTGCTACTCTTACATCTTTCTTTTTATATCAATACATTTACCATGATGTTATGACAACATCAAAATACTAAACCAGATTAAAAATTCCTACATGATTCTTCAGAAATCTTTCTAATATGCTGATTTGGTGCTCAAGAAGCATTTCTAATTAATATAAATGCTAAAAATAGTTTTGCTGCTTAATTTATTGTGGAAATTGGGCTCTTTGAGGAATAGACAGTTCAACAGAACAGCATTTATTTAAAATGAAAAGATCAGCAACATTACAAATGCCTTTACTCTTGCTTTTGAACAATTTAGTGGGTTTTTACTTTCTTCCAAAGAAAAAAGTAATTTGTTTTGTATATTGCTGGAGCTTTTGTCTTGCTGCTAGACAGATAGGAAACTTCAAGCAAAATCTGCAACTAAAATAATCTGGACTCATATGAAACTACTGTAATATTTCATATGTATGTGTTTATTTATTTGTAAGCTGCCGTGTAATATACTGTATGGGACTGGCTGCTGTGTAATACAGTATACTGTACATCGTCCCTTACATATTTAATATCCTTTACAAAAGAATGCTGAGAAACGTCCCAAAAATGCTAATAACCTCCATTAAATATGCAGCACCTCTGGTAAGGCAGCACTAACAGCAGGAGTTCTTAGAGGAAAAAGTCAAACAACAATCAACAGATTTTGATCCTCCATCTGCTCACATACTTTCCCTCTCCAAACGCCGTCCACTCACTCGGAGACTCTTAATGATGAGTAATTGGCAGAGTGCACTCACCAGACTCTCAGCTGATGCACCTGCTACCCCTGACTGTGTCAGAAAGAAAGAGCAGCGGGCACCAGATGTGAAGGCCGTGTCCACCCCAGCCCACAGCGTCACTTTTTAGACTGACCCACTTTCAGTTTTTAACTGTAATTGCAGGTTGGAAAAAAACTGATGACATCCAAAGATGAGTCATACCGTAAATGATTCTTATTATTTGCTGTCTGAGAGACTGCATCTTAAACCCCAATATCTGAACTGATCCGAATGTTTCCTCACTATTTATTGATTGGAAACGAAAGAAAAACCATTGAAGACAATCTGAATCAAACGTTATTGTTTAGTGATGTTCAGTTGCCAAGCAACAACTCCTCCATGCATCAGCACAGTACCAATGACAGTCTGAATGGAGAGAACTAGAGAAAATGATGGAATTGTTAGGATAGTAAGGATATTTATATCATAATAAAAAGCATGCAGGTATATCACGATGAAAATGTAAAGTTACCAATCTCATTCTCAGCCATTCAAAGAAACGGTTTATTAAAGGAGGCAAAGGAAAATTCTGTCAGGATTGTTCTGTCAATATAAGCTGTTATCTTATAGTGCTTTTAGTGCTCCAAGTGCTCTTGGAGATAAAGTTATTAAAATTGGTGAATAATGATTTAATTTCAGTCTGCTCCTCACTTAAAGCTAAAGCTTTATACATAAGTGTATAGGAAATATGTACATGAAAGTTCAACTGGAGAATATTTTACAAAGAGAAAAAGAATTGGACTAAACAATTTATTTAAAGGACTGGTTGACCTAAAAGTTGAATTTTTCCATTATTTACACACCATCGTGTTAACCCAAACCTGTAGGACTCTTCTGTGGAATTCAAATATTCATATAAATATTTATTTTGAAATATGCAACATATACCATATATACCATATACCATAACCATATAATGAAAGTCAAAAGGGTTCAGTGCAGATTTACACCTCAACAACTTTCATTGTATGGACAAAAACACTTTTTCAAAATGGGGTTGGATGATGTAACCCAAAAATATTTTATTTATGTATTGGCAGTAAAACACCTCAATCGATGTACATTCACTCCTCCACCGTCCTTGACCTTTGGGTTACGAGTCTGGCTCCCAACCATTAGGCTACAACTGCCCCAGTTAGCTGCATAAGAATACATGTGGATTTGTTCATAGTACTTGCTGGTTTGTGTTTCTACTCAGGGGAAATTTATTATTTTATTTTTTGAGAACTCTCAACCATCACTAATTGCACACTCCTCTGAGCCTTTCTGCAGCTTTTAAACAAGCAAACATCACAAGCAAGGTTTCCAGAAAACAGGCCAGAGGCAGATGATGGGGGATGTGAGTTTTTTCCTCACAAATCTCAATTTATCGGCCTTGTGTTTGAATTTGGTCCTCTGCCTATGTTCAGCATTCAACTGGAAGAGGACTTTCAGATTTCAGATTCGTCAGGGCGTCAATAAAGAGCTCTAAAGTGCTCTCTCACCTAATAACAGACTCTATGTTAAACAAGGGTAGAACAGTCATCTGAGATGCTCTCTGTCCTTAGTCACCTAGCAACCAACGCCAACACAGTTTGCTTCTCCGACCAATGCGTGAAGCTTGTGGAAGTCCTCAAGTCAATCGTAGGTCAGGGAAACTGTGTCTCATTTCCTCAGGCGAAAAAACGAGATGTGTAACCTGAAAGCGTGCTTGCGTAAGTGCTTACCTTTCACATGAATGGGTTAAGACGCAAACAGAATAAACCAACACAAAAAAGTGTCTAGATGACCGTTTCTGATCTAGTTGCCATGGTGATATTCAGAGCTGAGGTGTTCCTGAGTGTGTTAGCATCTCCCATTGCATATGCTAATTTAATATGATAACACACAAACACTAAATGCTAATTCCTCAAAAGAATCCTGGCAGAGCTGATCTGAATCCTGCATGTTTAATAAAAGATCTCTTCATCTTCTCAGATCGCTGTTTGTGCCAAAGATCTTCATGCCTGAGGGAGCTGGACCCGAGCCAGAGGTTAAACCGAACCTGTGTTAGGCTGCCATAACAAGAAACATTAAAGTGAAGTTCAGCTAACAGCCAGCGGCAACTGGATTTGCGCAGCACTTTACCGCTTCATCACACAATTTAGAAGAGATCCACAACGCGGCATACAGCAGAGCAGCTGAAGAAGCTTCAGGGAGGGATTTGCCAGGACCGGAGATGGTTTTATCTGGTACTGTGCGAGAAAGATAAGCTTGATGTATATTGTAAGTTCAAGGAACATACTGTATATACAGTATAGTAGGGGGTGTGTATGGTTGTTAAAGCTATTTGGCTTGGAATCAAAAATGTAAGCCAATCAGAAACACCAGTCCATAGATGTCTCGAACTCTTGTTATCTGCTTAGACCAAAAAGTGAACGTTTGGCTGGTTAGCACAGTCCAGCTAGCAGGATTGAAGAATTTACTGGTTTTCATTTTCATGGTCTTGATTTGAAATGTGAATTAAATAGACTGAAAGTCAGTTTATAGACGTAAAAATCTCATTCATTTCCTCCCTAGGGGAACGATGACTAAAAACCTTTAAAAACAGGCATACTGTGAGCTACAAGGTTGTTAATCATTGGTATATGTTTTTTTTTTTCTTTCACCAGCCTGCATTATTTCAACTTATTTTTCTCTTTGCTTCAACTTATTCTCATGCTGAACAGGAAGACCTGGTGAAAAAGTATATTAACTTTAATTCTGCCAAAGAGACACTTTGTTTCACCCAAAATTAAAATTCTGTCATTGTAAGATATTTTTGGTCAAATCTGAGAGCTATTTGACCCTCCCATAGACACCAACACAACTGAAATGTTCTTATATCTAGAAACATGGTAAATACATCTGTAAAACACCCCATGTCAATGCCTCTACTTCAGTTTTGCAAGGCTACAAGAATACTTTTTTTTTTTTTGTGCAAAAAAACCCCAAAAATAATTTATTTACCATCCATCTCTCTTACATGATCCATCATTTTATGTTCGGTGGAAATTGAACGTAATAAATGTTGTTTATGTTTAGGAGAAAGTGTACATATGCCTTGTGATACTCTCTAAAATGTCAGATGACATATGGTTGAATAAATTGTTATTTATTCTTGTTTTCTTAGAGCAAAAGAATGCATTCTAGTAGCGTTGCTAAAACTGAAGTTGAGCCTCTGATGTCAAATGGACTGTTTCTGGGAACATTTCAGTTGCATTGCTGTCTACGGAGGGTCAGAGAGCTCTCAGATTTCATCAAAAATATCTTAATTTGTGTTCTGAGGATGAACAAATGTCTTTGGAGCAACATGGGGGTGAGTAATTATTGACAGAATTTTCATTTTGGGGTGAACTAACCCTTTAAGGTGCAGTCACACTACACTTCTCATTCCATTGACTTCCATTTGTATGGATACGCATGCAAACACAGAAGAGCGGAGACACAAGTTCATGCAAAGAAGTTTCGCATTTCACTGCGCTGCGATTTTATACTGTTATGTGACCAATAGAAGATAATTATTTCACGGTATGACCGGAAAGTGAATGTGACGTGACATATAGCCAAGTGCACATACACAGCAATGAGCACTGAGCAGTGAACACACACATACTCACACTGTGGACACACACACCCGAAGTAGTGGGCAGTCATTTGCTGCTGCGCTGATGGAGCAGTTGGGTGCCTTTCTCAACATCAGTTGTGGGTATTAAAGGTGGAAGAGAGATGGATGTTTATTCACTCCACAATGTACATATTCTGCTGGTACTGATTTAAGTTTAAGGCAGAGCATAAGTTGTTAAAACCGTAATAATAATAATGGTCTTTTACTTCTAAATTATTATGTTTGTTATGTAAAATTCTTTAAAACATTATGAGGGGACCTCAGAGAGTATTGTGAGTGAATTGTCCAAGTATAAAAACAGTAGAGTAGTTTCTTTAGTGAAGGTCTGGGAGGCCTGTCCAAGCTGTGCAAGTGCCATTCAAAAGCATTGTCAATGTTAAGAGATAGCTTTCACCTGGTATTATAGGCCTCCTTGGTTTAGGCAAACACATTTTGAATGCTTAATAAATGGAGCCCACATGGTATTGGACATGTTACAATAGAGTTGTGTATAGCACTGACAAGAGCCCTTCAAACACACACACACACACAGCTCTGTGTTGTGGGTGTCTCCCGCTGTCTGTACAGATGTTCAACAGGCTGATATCGGTGAGCCCTGTGGATACAAAACTACTCAAGTGCAGTGAGCCATACATTCCCCTAGTTGACCTTAATCCACCGCCTACATAAACACATACACGTGACCATGCAAAGATCAAATACCTCTATGCTGTCTAATATACCCAAGTGCATAAATAAATACTTGCATGTTGATTCAGGCTGCATGGAAGCTGGCAGTTTTAGCTGATCTGGTTTGGTGGCTTTAGAAGAGGTTTTGTGAACAATGCCATCTCGCATTTTACTAATCCCGATGCCCACTTTTCTCCCCATTATTTTCTCTACTCTCTTTTACTTTTCTATACATAATAGTGTCAAAAAGGCAAACATTAAACAATAAAAGAAATCTCAGGTGTCAGGTGTGAAAGCTAGCCAAGTGAACATTGTCTCTGAAATGTATTTAATGCAAATAGTGCTGTTGACTTGGCAGACTCTAGAAAGGCCATGCAAATATGGTGTTTGTTTGAATAAACCTGGCAACTGCTCTGGGGGGCTTCACATTTGGTAACAACTGATTCAAATCTACCACCATATTTAATTTGATGCAAATGAAAACCAGGCTATGAGGAAAGTACAGTTCAATGAGATGCAGTGGCTGCTTCACACTGCCACAACAAAACTCGTTATGTCTTAAAAAAACATATTTCACACAAAAATGTAATAATTTTTTTTTCAATTTTCAAGAAGAATTATTGCAAAATTTTTGCCATAAAATGACATTTCATGGTGACCACAGCTGTCAATCTCCAAATGCACCAAAAACGCCGTTTCATAAAATGTGAAGCCAATTCGTTGTGCTGTTGCAGTTTGTCCTTTGTGGAGCTTTCCAGGCCCTGGTCACTGTGAACATCTTATAAAATTTCTACCTGTAGTGTTTTTAATGGAAATGTTAACAGCATATGGTTGTGAAAGACATGAGGCAGAGTAGGGCTGTCACGATATTACATTTTTCTCACCACGGTTATTGTGGCCAAAAGAATTCACAATATTTATATCTATAGAATATCTATATCTATAGAAAAATTTGGGTAAAAAAACTTTAGCAGTCAAATTATTATTTTTACCTATTCAAAGAACATAAGACATATAAACCGGGCACATGCATTGCATGCACTCTGGGTTTCTCGGTCTTCTTTGAAGCTATGAAATTACGAGAGAGAAAATACGGTCAAGATCAACATTATGATAAATAAATATTGACATCAACTGATACTTTAACATGTCAACTTGTACCCCTATTTTAAGCTTTTTAAACTATAATTGAGCCGACACCAGCATAGATAAGGCATTACGAGCATGGCACTGCAATAAATTTAAAAGAATCCCCCTTTATTTAGAAACAGAAAACCGCTGTAAACAGGTTAATGTAATGTAATGTAAAAGAGCATAATCCGCGGGTTAATAATCCGAGGTTCGTCAGGCTGCGTTTTTCAATCCCAGTGTCAGTCCCGTGTTTGTTTTCCCTGTGCCTCGACTTTGGACTATTTCCTCTTTATTGTGATTGTTTTCTGCCTGCCCCGGAAACTCTGCTTGTGACCCCAACCTCGATACTGCCTCTCCTACTGTACATTGCCCTGTCTGCCTCTGTGTGACCCTGCCTGTTTCACCCCAGAGGGCATCTCGGCCACTTAAGACGCCCTGGAGGGCGTTCCTGTTGCCTAAGCCACCTTGGAGGGTGTCCCTGTGGCATAAGCCACCTTGAAGGGTGTTCATGTCACCTAAACCGCCCTGGAGGGTGTCTCTGTCACCTAGGCCACCTTGGAGGGTGTTCCTGTAACCTAAACCAACCTGGAGGGTGTCTCTGTCACCTAAGCCACCTTGGAGGGCGTTCCTGTCGCCTAAACCGCCTTGGAGGGCATCTCTGACTCCCGTTCTGCCTTGGAGGGCGTTCCTGTCACCTAAACCGCCTTGGAGGGCGTCTCTGACTCCCGTTCTGCCCTGGAGGGCATTCCTGTTGCCTAGGTTGCCCTGCGAAATAGACATCAGGATATTCTGCCATAATTCTAGATTGAGGCAAAAGTATATGTTTCATTCAAAGGGCATTGGAGAGTGTGAGACAATTTAAATTGTATTTATTTACAGAGGTATTCTGTATGATGTCACACTCGTCTGTGGTTGAAGACGCTGTGTGAAGCCCCTATACTGGCAAGCTTACGTTTTTCGGATGCAGACAAAGCCTCTCACTCACTCAGCATGATTCTTCCGTGCTTCCGTGCATGATTTGAATATCACAATTATAGTCAATACGGTGACACCCCTAAGGCCAAATAAGCAATACAGTTTTAATTTCTGGGGGAACTATTCTTTTAACAATTGTCTGAATGCTCCGTAATGTAAATGATAAATCCTGCATTAAACTTGTTACGCATATTGAAGAACCTCTTTAAACATAATGCCAGAAAACCTTCAGATCTACCGCTGTGCTATGATATTAGCTGCAAACCTGTTAATGTAAAAGCATCCATTAGCCTGGGCCCTGCAGTGGTTCTGGTAGAACAGGCAGCATCTGTGTATGCTAAGACACATCCAAGAGGCCATGGAGAGATTAGCAGTCTTTGCTCTGCCATGATTAGTGCTAACAGCCATGTAGCTGCACACAAGGCTAGCATCTGTTCCTTACAACGGCACTCAATTCAGCTTCAGCTGGATTCATTAAAAAGGTTTCTTCATCGTTTACTCTGGCCCAAGAATCAAAAGCTTTTTTGGAATCCAAAATCGACTATGACTCCGTTAGAAAGAGTTGGCTTCCTGCACACCAAATCACTCAGCATCAAAATAGAGGAAAGTGATGTAAGAGGAGGGTGAAGTCAGTTTGATATTAAATATGAAGTGTCGGTTTCTATGGGAAACGGAGCAATAATCCCTTGATGCGGTTAGCCACACGATATGATTTAAAGCCCTTCTCTGTGGGAGTGAATCAGAAAACAAATAGAGTCAAGGTATCTTTTCAAAGACCATTTGGTGCAGTTTGAGCCTGGTGGCCGACATTCATTTTCCATTTTAAAGGATAAAAAAACAGAGTGTCATTTCAATCTACTTTAAAGAGAGAGTAAAAATAGAGAGCAGCACAGGATTACGGGCACCCAAGGGTGAGATGTTTCCATCACAGTTTTGCAGAGAGAGTGAATGTCTGGCAAATGTCTTTAATGATTTAAAGATCAACTTTGAGTGTTAGATGACGGCAAATGTTATTGCAATGAAAGTATAGGGGGAATAAATACATATTCCGTATGGTCTGATTCTGATAAATCAGTCAAGCAATCAATCATACAAAAATAAATCTGGCCAATAACCAATATGGCACCAAATATCAGGTAGTCCCAATGCAGCCCAAGCTCTCTTTTTAGACAGACCTTTGAAAAATGGTTCCTTATTCTATATATTACAGTCTTAACTAGTGGATAATATAATCAATTTACTTAATATCAGAAATGGTACTAAATATGTCACATAAATATCTTACATTTGTGGATCTTTGTCAGTTGAAAACACCAGAGCGCAGGGTCACACGTCTGTTATGAAAGCCGTTTCAGCTGGTTGTTCCTGCACCGACTGACGCAGCACTTTTTCACAGTGGCTTTCTTACATTCTCAATTAAGACTCCAAGGAGGTTCCTCACTGCACCAAACTCATATCAGCTTAAACAGCTCCTCGGGGAGCGCATGCCATCCTCCCGGTGCCCACGTGTTATGTGAGGCAATTCAGAGTGAATAAATTATCTTCATGCTTCAGCAATGTGCTAGATTTCATTAAAGACTGACACATCATTGTTCGATTACAAGAGACAAACTAGAGAGGAACTCTGTAAACTCTGTAAAAATCTGTACAGCGGTCTTCTGCCTTTCGCTTTTACAAATTTAAATGTATGTTCATGGTAAATGCCGCCTTGTCAAAGAGAAGCACATGAAAGTGCAAGCCAGTAGCCATTTTAACAAATTTATACAGTTCCAGCAATTTTGCACAAAGAATTTCAGAACAAACGGCATCTAATACTATATATGTGACCCTGGACCACAAAACCATAAGAGTCATAAGAGTTTTTTTAATTGACATTTTTTTCATAATCTAAAAGCTGAATAAATAAGATTTTCATTTATTAGGACAGGACAATATGTGGTCAAGATACAAAAGTGCAAAAAGAAAACTAAATATTGTGAAAATTGCCTTTAAATTTGTCCAAATGAACTTTGTAGCAATGCATATCACTACTCTAAAATTAAGTATTGATATGCTTATGGTAGGACATTTAAATAATATCTTCCTGGAACATAATCTTTACTTATTATCCTAATGACTTGTGGTATAAAAGAAAAATGTATCATTTTGACCCATTTAATGTATTATTAGCAATTGATACAAATGTTACTCATGACTGGTCACATATTAGTATACACTAACACTAGCTTTGCCTATTATTTTTCTTTTACTATATTTATTTATTATATACAAATAAAAGCACCTTGTTATGTGTAATGTGTTGTCATAGCACTTGCATATTATTGCTCTTTTATTGGTTTTAATTGTTTCTATTTTCCTCATTTGTAAGTTGCTTTGGATAAAAACATCTGCTCAGTGACTAAACGTAAATTATCTAATGTAGTTAACTAATGTTAAAATGTTAAAGGTGCTCAATGCGATGTTGCAGGATTTTAGCTCGATTTAATTTTTATCTCAAATCGTATGCATCACCCCTTGATGGTCTTGCTGTCTGCCCTCTGAATACACTGGGAAAAATCCCGGTCTCGAAAGACAACACAGAGGCTGCAATACCAAAAATCAGAATAGGGGTACAGGATGTGCACCAAAACAATAGCAAACTTCGGCCAACCAATCAGCAAGAAGAGGTGGGGTTTAATGCGCATGCACATAATAGACAGAGTTGATTGTACAGCGTGAATCTGAGAGTGGGTTTGCGGAATACTGTGTATTATTGTTGGAAAATGGCCTAAAAAAAGATGCTCTGAGGAATTTAAGATGAGAAGAAGAGAAGTAGAGAAAAAACAAAACAAGACCCGCATTTACATTGGGGATTCGTTAGAACAGTGGAGAGAACTCCGCCGTGAAATGGACTTCCAAACCGATGAACAGGTTAGACATGTTAGTTCTGTTGCTGTTTCTCTTGGGTTAGCACCATCTTTTGCATCAATGCGCTTTGCGCATTCACGGCAGTTACAAAAACACTTGGGGGAGGGGGGAGCTTGCTCTGTTTTGTTTTTTATTTACGTGAAACATCAGCGGAAGTGACGTCAAACAAGATCGCATAGAGCACCTTTAACAAGTGGTTGGGTTGCACGATATGGTAATTTTTTATATCTTCATATCACCACCCTGTGAGATCACTGATACACGATATTATCGTGTATGGGTGGGTGTGGGCAAGTACTTATCACAGGCTATGTGGTGATTTAAAAACGGTGGGTGGGAGAGAGAGGGAGAGAGAGAGAGAGAGAGAGAGAGAGAAAAAAAGAGTGCGCGCATGTGTCATGAGTGCCCTCGAGGATCACTAGAGGACACTCGCATCACCTCTCCTCCCTTGGACTCATTTCCTGTGGACTTCATATCCCATCATGCACTGCAGACCCACACCTGTTCACAGTTAGCAATCATCACCATCAGCTGCTGCTTCATCACCACACCCACTCTCACCCCCTATTTAACAGAAACATTTGCAAAGTATTGATTTGCTCAGGCTATCCTTACCAAGCGTTCGTACCCGTGGTTTTGTTTTGTGTTTTTTGACCTCTGCCCATTCTACCATTGTATATCTGACCATGTCTCTGCTTTGTCTCCTCCATAACTGTATGCCTGTTGATTTGACCCTGGCTGTTTTTGGAATAAAGAGTTTTATGCATATGAATCCGAACGCTTCAGCGGCAAATTATTACAGAATACTTTGCCACACAGGATCCAGCAAGACCCTTCCAATCACCAAGGCAAGGTATAGACCAGGATCCTTTGTTTCTCCTCTGCGCCATTTCCCAAGATGGGAGGATTATGTGGGGGAGTTTTTGGCTTACAGTCACCTGGTTTCAGGGGATTCAAGTGAGACTTGATCCAGAGGTTAGTCTTCACCTGCCCTGGGACAATCTAGAGTGGTCTCTGGCTGAGTTTATAGACTTTTTTTCTTTTGTACTGTGGATCGACATTTACCATAGGTGAGGAGAAGGAGGATATCCCTTTTGAGTATGACAGGCAAAGAAAACACCGCTCAACAGTCGTCACCCCAGAACCTCAACTGCAGTCACCACCACCACCACTGCACAAGATGACTGACAAACCTGAACCGCTGCACAAGATGGCTGCCACACCTGAGCCACTGCACAAGATGGCTGTCACACCCGAACCACAGCTTAAGATGGCTGTCATACTTGATCCACCAGACAAGATGGCCACCATGTCACAGTCAGCACACAAGAGGGCCGCCAAACCTGAGTTAGAGTCACCAGACAAGATGGCCACCCTGCCTCTGTCAAAGTCAGCAGACAAGATGTCCGCCATTCCTCAGCCAGAGTCACAGCCCAAAATGGCCACCATTCCAAAGCCACAGCCGCTACACAGAATGGCTACCACCCCGGAGCCACTGCACAAAAGGTCCGTAAGAATCACGTTTCAGCTTGGATGGAAACAGATGGCATCTAGCCTGGCAGACCTGCCTATGATGTCGGTGAGGGCAACTGTCCAAAACATACAGGGCACACACCTGTCACCCGATACCACACCTGCCAGTTCTGACCCTTCAGAGTCTCGACCCGGCTTCAGCCGATAATGCTCTAGAGGTTCCGCCGGTGGCTGCACAATCTCCATCTCTATAATTCATGCCATGGCACCCTCGGTCAACCCTGTTCCAGCCACAGAGGTTCCGCTGGTGGCTGCACGACATCTAAGTCGGTTCATTCTGGTCGCTGAACCCTTTCCGTGCTCGGCCTCAGTCGGTATTAACGCCAGAGTTACGGCCAGGAGAGCTACTGTCTGATCCAGTTTCCGAGTCACGGCCAGGATAGCCTCTGACAGTCTCCGAATCATGACCAGCAAAGTCATTGTTGGTTTCAATTTCCAGAGTTTTGGCCAGGAGAGCCGATCCAGATTCCCGCGGATTCCAGACTGCAGTTTACAGGTTCAAGCCCCAAATCACGGCCAGGAGAGCCGTTGTCAGGTCCTATGCCTGAATCATGGCCAGGAGTGCCGTTGTTGGGTCCAAGCCCCAAATCAGGGCCAGGAGAGCCGTGTTCCGGTCCCATTCCTGAATCTGGGCCAGCCGTATCGCCCTGGTTGGTGTTTACCTCACACTCGCATCACCTCACCTCCCATGGACTAATTTCCTATGGACTTCATATACCATCATGCACTGCACACCCACACCTGTACACAGTGTTACTAAATAATAAAAACTAGAATCATTAGTTGGCAATGAAAATATTGGCATAACAGCAACAACTGTGGCAACAATTGATATTTATTTTGAGATTTAGAATGTCTTTATTGCCACTGTACACATATACAATGTACATTATATACATGTACAATGAGATTAAGTGCATCTTCCTATTCAGTGCAAACACGTAAGAAGTATATTTACAATACAATAACAATAAATAGGTAATAATAATATAGTAATAAAATAACTATAGGTAACAATAAATAGTGCAGATAGGGGATGAGGGGGGTAGGATGAGATGGGGGTTCTGAGGTAGAATGATAAATATTTATAGTGGAATTGCACAGCAATTGTAAAATATTATTGCACGTTGATCAAAATGTTTAAAGTTGGAATTTCACATTTTTAGCTTATAGCTTATGTTTAAACAGTGTCATTAAAATAAGTGTATAATAATAAGTTATATTAACTTGATGTGAGCTGTAGATGATGGTACTGTAAATTAAATGAAATTTAAAAAGGAAAAATATAATAGAAGGAATAGAAGGAAACTGACAGATACTGATTAATTAGGTTATGGTAACAATATATTTTACACCACTAATTAGGCTCATTACAGATTCATAGCTCAGTGATTTTCAATTTGTAAGATCAGTGCCAAAATTAAAACAACACATGCAACTGTAGACACAAGTACTGAGACAGAGATACTAAACCAAAGTCATGAAATTTCATTGCCTGGCTTCCGCGACTTTAAAGCTCATAGGAGCTTAGTCTGGCCAAGCTACTGTACTACCCACCTTCTGGGCGGCGGGCTTAACCTGCGTCCATCAGATGCCTCTGTATACTACTGGACAAAACTACAACCAATCAGACCATTCATTCCGATGACGTATGCGTAGCGACGGAACCTGAAGCCACCGTAACCAATTGTAGCTAGCTTCATTAAAGCAGTA
>JAUMHQ010000078.1:8873292-8900147 GCA_032361165.1 Enteromius paludinosus | reverse complement strand
AACGGCAGCTTTGCCAGACTAACTTTGCTCGCGAAATAGAATGTAGCGTCACAGGAAGTATGGGCGGGCCCAGGCTAAAAATTTCATGTTCAATGAGAAGATTACAGTGCTGTTAGATGAATAAGGCAAACCCATAAGTAGGTTATTTTAATAGGTTAGTAAGATGAGCTCCAAAATTGAAGCCTGCTTTTCACTGTCATTGTATAACTAGTGTTCTGGCAGCTCTGTAAATATGCCCCAGCAACCAGCAAACCCATCACTTTCATTTTTGGCAGAGAAAAAGATTAGAGGGGAGGTGGGATGCGTCACAAATTAGTGGTTTTTAAATCATAAAGGCTCAACGCCGAATTGCCTTTCGCAGAAGAACAAAAAAAAAAGTTTATCTTAACACAAGAACTTCCTTAAGTTGTGACGTGTCTGTCTACAACAAAGCTGAAGGCGGTGAGATATTTTCCCCCTCATTGAAAGGGACATGGAGGAGATGTGTGTCAGACTGTGTCAAAATCCTACTGTGCCTGTTACCAGTTAAAACTTTCGCACAACCATCCAGCAAACACAGAACAGCCCACAGCCAGGTCACACACACATCAGCAAATCGGCATCTGAAAACAGGTCAAAATAAGGTCATCAGAAATTGCTTTAATATACAAGAATGTTATGATACGAGCTGAACAGCTCAGACTGATTTAATGGCATAATCAGCGGTGTTACAAATGACACATGCACTAAACTAAAGAGTTAATCACTCTATCACACTTTCCTGAGGATCTAAAACAATCTATTTGGCCCTTGCAAGGTCAACAGAAAGCTGTCATCCGCAGAGCCCCAGAGCCCTAATAAATGTCTCAATTTATCAGTCTTCAGCGTAACTGTGTGGGTGTGTATGTGCTCTCTGGAAGGCTGCAAGCTGCCGCTTCTCTGCGTCCGTTAGTATTTGCCTGTCTCATAAACATGGTCATGTGGCTCTCGCTGTGCTACTGCCGCCCCACTCGGCTAACCACTCAGCCTCTTATTTCCCAGCATGCATCTGGCAGCCGTCACAAACTATCTCAGTGAGGGGGGCTCGGAGAGAGATGCCAGAATGCGAGCCAACTTGCTTGTCCTCCTGACTTTCACAAAGAGATGCATTTTTATATCAATGCTGTTAAACTCTTGGCACACAAATACTTACACAAATTCATCTGCAAATAAAACTGACACAAAGGTTTGTGATGATTATGAAAGTACGATGATGAGGATGATGATGATGATGATGATGATGATGACGATGAACCCTCAAGAAAGAGACAGATTTTACATCCATGTGTGTCGAGAAAGTTCTCAAATAAAATTTCTACTGGAACTGTACGTGTGATTTACATGTACACACACATTTATTAATAATACAAGCTCATAGATTTATTCTGATCCTCATTTAAATGTTAATAAACCTGTATTATAAGTGCATGGCTGCAGTTAATTTGCATAATACATGGGCAAATTCTTCTAGAAAAGCCCATAGGGGCTTTCATCACCTCCTGTTCAGCCATCAGTATTAAATGTATCTTTTCCCACCCCAACAAACACAGATGATCAACATTACGTAGTATTATTACTAATGTCAAAAACAGTTGTGTTGCTTAACATTTTTTGAAATAATATTATTTTCAGCATTCTTTTACAGACAGAAAGTTAAAAACAGCATTATTTGATGAATAGACAGTTAAAAAGGACAGAATTTGTTGGAGTAGAAATTTTTTGTACAATTATGAATGCATTTTCTGTCAGTTTTTAGCATTGCTAAATAAAGGTATCCATTTCTTTTAGAAAAACGTACTGACTGCTTCTAAGTACTTTGAAAACAAAGTGCAATGTTACAGAGCAAACCAATTATAACTTAAAGTGCTACTAATAAGTGGTGATTTCTGAATCAAATTTTAGATGCCCTGAGACAAATGACATGCTACTGTATATTAAAAAAAGCCAATCAGTATTAAGACTGGTGGAGACACAAAAACATCACCCCATTTGAGGGAAAGTCAATATCTAAAGAAAAAAAAGATATGTCAGTTTGGCTAATTAAAATAAAAAAGGACTATACCTTGTTTTACCTGGGCTCTGGCAGCCTTTATTGGCTGAAGGATATGCTTGTCTGCAAAACAGCTTGGGACAATTTTCTTTCTTGCTCTGAAGCATGTCAAATAACTCTTTTCTTGCTACCTGAGTTTGCACTGACAGAACAGAAATTGTATTTCTTATAACAGCCGGACTCTGAGTGTGACAAAGAACATTTCCAGGAAAAACTGAGGAGGAGATGGCATTTACTTTGTCCTTACTCTTGATGTGTCAAACAGAGATCTCTAATGTCTGAACATTTAAGTATACTAGAAGAAGTGTATATTACTGTGGTCTTAAATGTAACTCATTGTCCAAAAAGGCTAAGGCCAAGGCCATTACTGCCACATTGACTGCTTTTACAGTACTTACATAGATATGGTGTTATACTCCACTTACAGTATGTCTTATGTAATCAGCCCGTGTTTGCGTGTTAAAAACCATTTGGAGTCCTTTGGGACACTGGGAAATTTGTGTTTACTGTAAATGGATTTTCAACCAACAATCGTGTGGTGTCTCTTACTAGAACATATGTTAGTACCTGCACTGTTGGCAGTGTATATATTATAGCCATCAGTATGTCCAAATACTGTGTGTTATTAATGAACTCCAGATCATAATAAGAGGGTCTTTAGCGTACTGTAATTACAACAGTTCGAGTGTAGCATTCTTAGCCAGCGGGCTAACGGACAGATAATTGGTATATTATCAACTCGTTAGACTCAGAGCTCATTAAACGTCTACTTGTCTCCAAAGCCTTAAAGACGGCATGAAATCGATTGACAAGCACAGATGTGTTTTCTATTAAAGAAAGTTGGGATGGTACATTAAAGGAGGAGAGATATTATAATTTAAAAAAAAAAAAAAAAGTTAAAAATAGATAAATAAATAAAAATGTACTTCAGGGAACGATTCTGATATGAACTGAAAATTTCGTTGAAATTTCTAATTAATGTGGCGAAATAAACCTTAAATGTTGCCTTCAAAAGCCTTTGGGAGACGTTAGGGAAATATTATGCCTGTAAATTTATACAGACAATAAATTGAACAACAAAAACAATTTAGCTAGATAGGATGCTGGGAAGCTAGCAAGCCAGACAGATGTACTGTAGGATGTACTCATCAAATGTACAGTGTCAAATATACTCATTAGTACTGTACTGTTTATTCAGCCTGCTTAGAACAGAAATACTGTGTACGTTTTAAAGGTTTATACTGATAGTACTGCAAGTACACTGGTACATATATGACCAAAAGTACAGTAGTACAAGGATGATCAAAGCTAAAAAGTGTAATAAAAAGCTACAAGCAGTCACATACTGTATGTGATCTATCTAATTTAAACCTACAATCACAACAGCATATAATATTGCATTGTGAGAGGGAAACACCCATGTAAAATAATAAGAGCTCTTATTATAAAAAAAGCTCTCCAAATGCATCAGAATATTTATCACAGAATGTTAAGTTCAATGATTTTCACAGTCGAGCTTCTGGCACTCCCAAATACATAAAGTCCAAATCTTTGCTATACTTTCAACAAAAGAACTTCCTCTAAACTACACTGAATGCCCTCATCAGTCCCCCATCATGCTTTATTCTCTGGGTGCTGTCTGGTGGATTCACAGCATGCAGTGAGAGGCTGAGGAGAGCGCAGGGGGTGTATAAGAGCTAGTATATCCCAGTGGTCCTCGGTGTGGGCAGCAATGAGTGTCTGAAAAATACAGAATCATCTGTCAAGTTGTTTCCTTGTCACTTTACTCACTTTTAAACATACTGTATGTGATCTGCTTTGTCATTCAGAATCAAATTGACCCATAAACCGATTTTAGAATTTATGCACTGATGTTTTGTTTTGCAATGCCAGTTATATGCTTCTGTTGTCCAGATATAAACATATAAATGGTTTTCATAAACACTTGACAGCAAACAGGTTTCAATTGTTTGCCTTTTTTGACAGCATTATATTTTTTCAAGTACATTTGTAAATGTTTTTGAAAGAAGTCTCTTTTGCCCACAAAGGCTTAATTTAGTTTCTCGGGAATAAAACAAATATTATTATATATCACATAAATACATCATATGTGATTTATTTCCACAATGGCAAATCTGAATATTCAGCATCATTATTCCAGTCTTTAGTGTCACATATATATTGGTTTCTTATTACTATCAATATGAAAAACATATTTTTTCTTAATATCTTTGTGTAAACAATTAATTTTTCCAGCATTGTTTAATGAATAGAAAGTTCATAGCATTTACTTTAAAGTATCTAACAATGTAAAAGTCTTTCACGCATAATATTTCTACTTGTTTGTGCATATATGTAACAATATATTTAGGATTTAGGAATATGCCATTTTCAGAAGTTTGAAAGCTGAAAAACAAATTAGCATAAAAAGGCCAAATGCAAAAACTGACATAGCGCATCACATATTAACTAATACCACTATCTAGTTTTACATAACCTGCATTCATTATGGTATTACATAATCAGAAAGAAGCCTCTCGTTCAAAATGCGAGCATTGCCATTATCCTTTCTCCTTAATCTTTTCTTTCCAGCTGAAAAGAAATACGAGGTCACGTCACGGTGTTGTCAAGCTAATGCTAATGCTAAAGCTAGAGGGTGAATGAGAGATTTTCCTGCTTCATTAGTCGCCCCGTAGGACCGAGAGATTATACACAGAAAAACAACCTCCTGTCTCCGCACACACCCACCCACACACATCTCTCTCCCTCTCTTCTCCAATGTGTGCAAGGATGTGTGACTTTCCCACCCACTCTTTCGCTCTGTCTCTCTGTCACCTCCTCTTCTCTCTGCATGGAAGAGATAGAGTTTGTCTTTTGCTCCCTCTCTTGGCTTGCAGCATCTCTCAGATGCACATACAGCACATGCTGATACACACACATACGCGCGTCTAGAGAAACGCACTCCTCTGCCCCGCTCATACACACACCCACACACACACCAGTATGCGGTAAGTCCTAAGAAGTAGCATCGCCGCTCGGCACGTATGCAGAACCATGCGAGAGTCGCAGACTCCGCTGCCTAGCTACGTCTCCATGGCAACAAGAGCAGCACAGCCCTGTGTAGCACTGTCAAATAACAGGAATGTAATCCTCGCTAGAGAGAGAAAGTAAAAAAAACAAAAAAAACAAGATGTGTTTTTTCATATCTATGAGAGAAGCAGAACTGATTATTACAGCAGCTACTCTCATCTCTAAAGGATTGTGAGTTAGACCTGTCCTAACCTGTCCCCTTTCACGCCGCACTCTTTCATGCCCTCGCTTTCTTTCTTTCTCTCGCTCTATTCACTCTTTTACTCACTTTCTCGCAACACAGTTACAGTAGAGTGACGTCCTTGAGGAGGCAGATTCCATCAACTCTAAGAGTGTTTTTTTAACGAAGGCTCAAAAAGAGCTTTTTCAGACAACATTCTGTTCCCACAGCACTTGTGTGCGTCAGAACTTCGACTCATCAGCTGCTTTTGGTCAAAGTCTCTTCCTCCTCGCACCATCTCTGCAGAAGTAGTCTGCGGGAGCCTGAACGAGTTTGGGCGTATTCTTCTTTTAAACTATCAAAGGGTCCTGCTGTGCTGCTGCTGTCTCAGAGCCTTGAAGACATAGTTCAGGCAAAAACCTAAATTCTGTCGTGATTTACTCACCATTATGTCACTTAAAACCTGTTTGATGATTACTTTATTACTCCTGTGGAGAGTAAAACCAAACTTAGTGATGACTTGAAATTGAAAACTACTTTTGTGTTTAATGCACGTTAATTCTGCAGAAGTAGTGCTGAAGTCTTGTCTGTAGTGATAGTAGCACACAATTTAGGCTTAATATTAAGAAATGTGCATTGTGCATAAATGAAGTTAAATTAATGTGAAACAAATGTATATTAAATATAGAACTTTTTTACTAGTTTAGACCTCTCAACATTATAATACAGTAAGAAAAATTGATATTCATTTTAATATTAGCTAAATATTACATTTAAAACTGTTATATAAATAATTAAATAAAACAACATTTTTATTTGGGGTGTGAATGATCCCTTTAACATCATTAAATTATTTTATGTCAATATCTCTGGGGTTTACATATATTTGATAGATTATACACAAACAAGAAAACAATAACAGAAAGACAGCATTCAAATTCTAATAAAATGGCCTCAAGGAATAATAAAATATATTCTATGTACTAAACACCAAGACCTGATGATGTGATGTGACAAAGGCACCTTCTGCTACCCATCGCCATCTAGTCAATGCAGGGTCATGTCTACTTCTTATAAATTTCAAGCCATGACTCAACTGCTCGTCATATGTCAGATGTTTGAGATGTGTTTACACATTCTTCACCATAAAGACACCCTCAGATTTCCACATTATTACAGTGATCAGTCTGACTGAAACCTAATGCATCGCCGCTTTATTTTCATTCATTATTTAAGCGGCATCAAAAAGTGACTGTCACTGACAGACTACAATTCCATGAGGGCACAAATCAAGTCCCAGAAAGTCTGATTCCTCCATGCACTGCTGTAATTTGGATGGCACGTGTGACACGTCACTTTGTGCAACATTTATCCATTAATAGTGATGTGATTAAGGACCCTGGGAATGTGTGTATGCAAAAATGTAAAAAAAAACATCAGTATTTTTGCCTTCACCCTTTTTGTCTAAATGGTTTCATGAAGAACCTTAACATCTGAAGAACCTCCCATTCTGTAAAGAACCTTTGCCTAATTGGTTCTTTGTGGAAGCAAAAATGTTTCTTCTATGGCATCGCTGTGAAGAACCTTTTATTTTTAGAGTGGTGTAAATGTCTTTTTTTTTTAATAACCTAAAACTGTCACACTAAGCTTATACTACATTGTTTGTTTCCATCTCTTTCTGGGCTTCTGTATGTATGCATTTTATATATATGTCTGGCGATTGGGGAGTTGGGATGTTTGACCTTAGTTTGGTAATTTTTTTTCTTTTTTTTTTTTTTTCTGTACTTTTATGCTTGGATTTCAATGTATGTGTTATATATTGGGGAAACTAATAAAAAAGACTTTGAACAAAAAAATAAAAACAATGCCCCAACCCTAAAACAACTGAATTTTCACCGCAAAATAAAAATGTTCTCATCATTTACTCACCCTCATGTCATTCCAAACCTGTTTCATTTTCTTGCTTATGTTGAACACAAAGATATTTCGAAGAATATTGAAGAACCAAACAAGTTGTTGGTCCCCACTGACTTGAAAAAGATATATAGTACTCATTGGGGACCATCATCTGTTTGTTTAGTAGCATTCTTCAAAATATCTTCTTTAATGTTCAATTTAAGAAAGAAACGCATCCAGGTTTGGAACAACATGGAGGTAGAATGAATGATAAAAGAAAATGTATTTTTAGGTGAACAATGCCTTTAATAATTACATTTTAAATAAAGTAAATTAACTTTTATAATAATTTACAATAATTATTTACCGGAAAATAACCCCAAAAAAGTTTTTATATTGGTTGCCCAATTTTAAGTTTTAAAATAACAATTTATCATTACTTTAAACACACACTGCAGTTTACAGTAATCCAGTGATGAAGACATTGATCTGTCTTTACCACTTGACCATATTTATGACAGCTCTCACTGACACAAGTCTGAATTCCATGTACCTCATATCTATGTTTGAGTGACAGGAGTACAGAGACACTACATAGGCTTTATTTTTTTTACGTATGTATATACATACACACACACATATATACGCCTGTGTGGGTGGGTGGGTGGATGCGTGAGAGTGCGTGACACCTAAAGAGAGAGGAGAGGAGGGGGAATGCACTGCAGGAGCAAGTGTTTAGACCTGCAGTGCTTCCTCTTTCATTCTCTCTCTATCTCTCTGCTGATATATATGGTAGGGCAGTGACAGAAAGTGCAGTAAATCCACTGAAGGCAATAGAAAGGAGCACACACACACAAACAGACATTCACATACAATAAAAGTCCCTTCAGAGTGGGGTTCATCTCTGGTTGTTAACATAGATTCTCTTGATATGCATCATTAATTGGTGAAACAGGCTTGTTTATGAAATATCTCCCATATTTCATACACACTCATACCCACAAACTCAAAATGAGCTTCCCAGCATCCATTCTTCCACACACACACACACACACACACACACGGACAGAGTCCAACAGCCAAGTATGTATGAATAAACTCCTCACCCACGGCTCAGAGTCTGTTTCACGACCCTGTGGAGGACGCCCCTCTTTCACAAGCAAAAACTGCTTATGTAAAGTCACCGAACCCACTCCTGGAATGCCCTAAAACACAAGTCTAAAAGCAGCAGAAATTCCCACTCAAGACTGGCAGTAAGTACAGGTATGCTACACTCAAACCAAATGGGCTATTGCAAGTACATGTGGGAACTGAAAAGCAGCACTACCTGTTAAAATAAATGTCATTCACATCACCAGTCCTGTTTGCGAACCTCTACTGTCCCAAACGAGCTGCCCACCAGCCCTACAAGTCCTGAACCTGTTCAGAACGAGGCTCTCTTGTGAGCGAGTGTGAGCGTTTCGGAGTTCTTGCCGTCTGAACGTGAGATTAGATGAAGGGACCCACGTCTGCCTACCTGTCAGGTGACGAACGAGTCCGTTTGGCTGTGTTTAACACGATCACAGACAGGCACACGGTCATGGGTGTGGAGAGCTCTCACTCTTTTCTGTTTGACTCACTGCAGCACGCTTTGCTCTTCTGTCACACACATAGTCTCGTCCTTTCCCCCCTCGATCCGTCCGCTTTCATTCAGGAACTCCAAGCATGATTTAAAAAAAAAAACGTGAGGAAAGAAAAACAAAAAAAAGGCAGGGAGGATGCGATGCCCTCCACAGAGAAGTAGCAGTTGGCTGAGCGAAGGGCTCTCTACTGCAGCACAGCACAAGAGACACACACACGCTCCACACACGCTGACTGATCTACTGAAACACTGCCACACTGAAAACCTGGAGATGGAGTCTAGGAATGGTGGAGAGGATCTGTGCTTCTCGTTTTATTTGATTTGCTCTTTCTGTTAGACAGCAGAATAATTTATGCCCACTGTAGAGGTAAAACCTGTCTCTTTCTTCTTCTTTTTTTATTTTTTGTCTCTCAGATGTAACAGTCTTCTCTGAGAGGAAACCACAAGGGACATCGCTTCCATCCTGGTCCAAACATGGGCAACTTCCTAAACTCGGGTGTCATGATAACATTCGGAAAGGGGGCGTTTTGAGAAAGAGCGAGAGAGAGAGAGAGTTTCAGCCTGTAGCTTTGTCACTGAACATGAAAGACAAAAACAGCTGAAAGGAGAGAGACATTTAGAAAAGATCTGGTGTCCGAGCGGAGGCAGTTTACAGTATGCGCGGCCAGAGGCATGAAGATGACAAACAACTCATAAATTACAGGCATGCCAATACAAATGATTAACCAATGAATCACAATTGTGTTTCCCACTATATGACACTAATAGTTTAGAGCCAACTATTGATAATTTCCTTTAATTTATTAATGTCTATTCATGTTTTTATGGCTCAGTGAATGAAGATGTAGGCTGTCTAAATAAATGGAAGATGAATGATGAACGGAATTAAAGAGAGAGTCAAATGGAACTGTGACATATGTAAGATACCTCTCATAGGCTTAGTTAAAGTTAAACAATACTAAACATAATCTTATTATGATATTGTGATGGATGCAATAATGATATATAAATTATGATGTGTATTATGACAGTAATACCCAGTCCTCTACATTTACTGTGGAATCCAAAACTCTGAGACCACACTGAAGAGCTATCATTTAAAACTAGAAAACGAACACCAAAAACAATAATTATAATTATGTTCATTTTTCAGAGCAATTCAATTTTCTAAATATTCAATTCTTTTAAATGCTACAAGTGAATTCAGGTATCAAAATACTATAAAGTACAGCATGAAAAATAGACATTCATGTTTAAATTGAACAGTGTTACTAAATTATTATAGATTACTGATTAATAAACTATTATTAAAAAAGACTAACTTTAAGTGAGCATCATTTGACAGCAAAATAAATCTATAAAAAAATAAAATAAAGCAAATAAGGATAAACAATCCAAAATATAAATAAAAAATTATTTTATTACTGGCTGATAAGCAATGGCAATGATACAATGGTATATAATGAGTGCATCACTCATTTTGTATGTTCATAACAGGGGACATATAGTACGTGTTATGATGACAGTGTCATATTAATAGAAACAATGCTGTAACAGAACATTTAAAATATAAGTATTCTGACTAGCAGCTAGACCCAACTGTACAAGGCTTTCAACACTGTGTAAGCGCCATTAATTCAATATGCACACTCAAAGGTTCCTTTCATGATTAAAATTGAATGACAATGAGAGTGACTGACGACCTGCCAATCTAAACATGCGCTCAGGCCAAGAGAAGCAGTGTGTGCCGTTTAACATGCAAATGTAGCAACACAGGCCATATCTACAATATGAATCTGCACCCTATGCAGGCTTGACTTAGCACGTTAATCCAAACTCATCCTGGGACTATAAAAAAAAACTGTGGACTATTTTAAGTATGTGGTGCATTTCAGAGATCAGAAGTATGACCCGAACCAGATCAGCCACCTGTCATTAATGACTGAACATTTAAATACACAAATAACAAAACTGTCAGCATCACTTACAATCAAGATGCTTATTTGTTTACAGTATCAACACTTACTAATAGTATGGGGTTGTTGGACTTGTTCCTGTTTGAATAAGGAGGTGGATCACGTGATACAGTCCTATACAGTCATCTCTCCTATTGAGAGAAGCTGTGTTGTATCATTGTATATTAATAGTTTAACTCTACTTATCATAGCTATACTCAGCTCAGTAAAGTTTAGGTAAAATTGGAGCTTTGGTCAGAAGATTGTGTTGTGATAAAGGAACACTGGTAGAGATATGTCATGGAGTTAGTAGTGAAGATGGTGTACTACTAACCCATTTTTCTTAGGATTTTCAATCTTAAAAACTTCATTTACATAATCGTCCATTAATCAAAGGGAGTTTGTGCACGCGACTGTGTCTGTCAGTGGGTGAGCATTAACAGCCCCGCCAACTCAATTCCCTGCTGAGTTAATGGCCCTACCAACTCTCTTCACAGCCTAAGACAACAACCAACCACTTCTGTGTCCCATTGAGAACTGAACTGAAAATGTTTTTAAGTTACAATTCAGTTCCTAAATTCAAACTGATATAGCAAATGAGAACGAATACAAACACAAACGTCATGGTGCTCTCGTGAATGCACACAGGAGAGAAGAACTGTGGAATAAAGTCATCAATGTTGTTTTCTTTGTGCACAGAAACTCACTTCATAACATCACGGTTGAACCACTGATGTCACATGGACTATTTTAACTTTATTCTAATGTCCTTAAAGGAACAGTTCACCCAAAAAAAATTATTCTGTCATCATTTACTCACCCTCGAGTACTTTGTTCTGCTGAAAGTTCATAACAAGGCTGTTTTGGTCACCATTGACTTCCATAGTAGAAAAAAAATACTATGGAAATGAATGGTGACCCAAAACTTTTTTCTTCCTTTGTGTTCAGCAGAACAAAGAAATTTGTACAGATTTGGAAGTACTCTAGGGTGAGTAAATGATGACAGAATAAACATTTTTGGGTGAACTGCTCCTTTAATACCTTTATGAGCCTATTTGCATACTTGTGAATATTCACACATTCTGCATATACTAAAAGAGTTAAGGGAGTAGAGTTACATTTAAGCATGAAGAAGCTATTTTACTGGGAAAAAAAGATTAAGAAGAGAATTAAGGAATAAAATCAGTGACGGACTTTAAATGACCAACTCTGCACAACTTGCAACCATGTCAGAATTTGACCTCTAATGCAAACATCGATCTAAAGACACATACCACACACTCCATCATCTAATAATCCATCATGGCATCATTTTGCTGGGTTTCATCTAAATAAATAATCAATAAATGACGAATCAAATCAGAAAGAGAAGACTGAGCAGTCTCAGTGTTCATCTCTTTCTCATTGCAGATGACAAGCGTTTCTGCACAAAAAACACTTTCTGTGGCAAGGCCTGAAGGGACAAATACTCATCATGCACCTTCACAGAGTCACTCCACAAATTGCATCCTAATTCAGTCTATTACAATTCTTCACGTTTGCATTGCACAGCTGCTCAAATTTCACATAGATTTTCTGCCAAAAAATGGGGTTTTGCTGTACATGACCAGGAATCTGTAAAAAATGTCAGTGACAACATTTGATTAGACTGGCTTTGTTGTGATTTTGTGGCAAATGCAATGCAGTTGGAATGGTAAGATTGGATTTCAAGTAGTTTTTGTTTTTTTTTAGTTATCAATATTGACCAAAATTCCTCCATTTCAGGCCCAGAAGAAGAAAAATCTTATTAATAATTGAATAAGGCTAATTCTTTTTTTTTTTTTAAAAACACCTTTTAAAAATTTGACATTTCAATATCACTGTGTAGTTAGCTACAGGACCCATCACTGCAGCCAAAAACATTGACCACATCATCCCCTGATTTATCTATTTATTTTTTAAATTTGACCTCTGACTAGAGCTGCCAATTAAAATAAAAAATGCAATAGGCTAAAAAATGAACTATATTAATCATGCTCCCTGACTGTGCATAAATTCCCTGCACTAATTTGCACTTACCGAGAGCAGACGGAGTGGTTCACACAAGACGCGATCGTGCGTTTAAAGACAGCTAGACAGAGAGTGCAACAGAATGGGTCTCAGGATGCATTTCTATTTGATGCATTTGAAAGTTATCCTACTTAGAATTTAATGCTCAAAATGTGGTGCTCATAGAGCTGAAAAAAGAGAGAACAGCCCATGACTTAAAATCCCAATTAAAAAAAAGCACAGATTTTTTTTAAAACAGCACGTGTTAATGCCTCCAAAGTTTACAGCCAAAATAATCTAATGTTTTATCTTTGAGTTCATTTGGTGATTTTTCTCAACAAATACGCAATTATTGTACTGTACAATTAAATTTGACTAAATACTTTAGTCATTTGTAGTACATTTTAGTTTATTTTAATATATGCAATAAGAAGCACCAATGCTTATTGTCCAATGCCTATCATGAGTTCATTTTGACAGCACAGGATAATTATTATTAGCAGCAAAATATTCCAGATTCATAGGGATTTTCCACAACAAAAAAGCAGCAAAAGTATCTAAACTATATCTAGGTATAGGTATCTAGATATACAAGACAAATCTCGACAAATGGATCTGATTTTATCACTTGGCTGTCAGACAATGACAGTCAATCCTACTGATCAGATATGAAAAACAAACCAGATTTATTTACATTATGAACGAGGCCTTGGACAACAACTACCAGCTAAACTAAACCAAACACTAGATTGCGCTTAGATTACGAATAGATGATTTAGGAAAATGATCCCAATTTCAGCCATTTTTTTCTTTGATCATTTCCAAAAAAGAATGATGAGCCCAGACCACAGTGCATCTTTTTGCTTTCACAATTTAGAGAACATTTCAAAATGAAGCCTAAGATTGAAGAGATGGATTTTGAAATAGACTTTGATGGATGAAACGCATTGAAATTATATCTCTGTACTACATAAATCTAGGAGAGGGAAACTGGAACAATCTGCATGTGATATTCAACACAACAACTTTGGGGCTCAACACAAAAATTGGGTGTAGCTCTGATGCTCTCCCACCGAGGCAGACATTAGAAGACTTATGATAAAAGACTCTGCTAGTTATGAATAAACACGCATTTATGAATAAATAAGCACATGCAGTGCTAAGAACAACCAGTTCTCACAATCAATTGAAAATGAAATGAAATAGGCGTGTGGAAAAAGTGTCTTCAATTTCAGATTAAACACACAGCACAAATGACCTTGAACAAAGTGGAATGACCCTCCCGTATTTCTCTGAAATGGAATTCAAGAAAATTTTATATTTGAGTGCAATAGATATCCCAAATGACCACATACTCCTTCATCCAGTAAAGACAACTTTCAGGCAGTACCAATGATGCTGCGGTTTACCAATTACGCTTCTATCATTACTGTCTCTCTTTCTATTCACTACAGTGCGCTCCCATTCTGTTAGTTCAGTCTCCTGTGACGGTGCGGGCCCCAGAAACACACCTAACGATCATTTACTGCACCTCCAACCCAGCATTGGCTGGCATTTCTCATAGTCTTGTGGCATGGTGGCGTAATGGGAATGATTCCGGCGGAGAGGACAGAATAGTACGAACAACAGAAAATGGAGGCCTTAGGCACAACGACAAAAAGGAAAGTCTGACTTCTCCACATGAATGAGCAAGCACACAGACAGCAGCAATTCACTTCAGCATGTTTTAATTTCAAGGCGTATTACCCTGAAGTTTAAAATTGAATGCTTAATAACTTATGCGCATCTATAAAGACATGCAAGTTGTGTATAATATCCCGGACCGATACCATCTGCTCCCTTGTGAAAAATCTGCATGAACCTGAGGCTCTGACATGACGATGTGGCGTTCAAAGCGCTATCCTCACCTCACAGCATCAGTGTATCCGGCTAACCTTTTTCAGGAACCTTGTAAACAATTCTCCTCTTTCAAATGGCAACGAGGCTCTCAGCTTGAATTACTTTTTCCATTCATATACCAAATCTCTGCCAGCACCATATCGTGGGCGGCTAATTCACACATGTCTCAAAGCGGACACTGATACATAACTGTGACATATGACATCAAGGGCTACTTTACCACACCTTTCCCACACACATTATGTAGAGATTTAAACTAGTACTCGTAGTGCTATGAATACTGATTAGAAGCAGACACGCTCTCGTTAAGTCTTCCTTAAACACATTTATTTATTTATCTATTTATTTCATTATATCACTCTCTCTGCTGAAAGTCACCTTAATGAGAGGGATAAATTGAAATCCGTTACAAATTTTCTTCATGGTTAACAATGCAAGAAATTAGTGAATGCAATTACTTTCAAGCTCAATTTGATTACAGGGAAATAAATGGATACTGAATACCAACATATTCACGCAAGCGCCTGTCAGGAGAGCACCGTCCTAGTGATTCACATATGAAGGGCCTTTGCTATATCTCAAAATCCAATGCACAACAACAACAACAAAAAAATCAATGCATGAAAATTATTGTTTGAAGTCAATGATCCTGACTTCAGATGAAGGTTTGAGAGTTTAGCTCACAAAGGGAGCTTAAGATTAATGTACATCCAACAGGATGGCTCCTCTGACTTCATTAGGGAGTCTGTGATGCAGCAAACAGCATAGTTTTATGATATTTACCCCCACATCTGGCGCCATGACAGCCTGATGGATTACGGTTAGCGTGTTTATCCTGACAGGGGACATTAAAATAAGAGTTTGTTTGTTTATTTGGCCCGGGCCTGAATCTTTTTTTGTGTTTGTATATGAAATCGACCGGTCTTACGGAATCATATTATTCCAGTTCACTGCAAGACTTTTCGCTCCGGCTCGATGGTGGTCAGCATTTCTGACTTCAAGGCCCTAGGATGTCTAATGCAATATTCAAAGTCCCCCCTCCAGATATTTCCAGTATTTTTACTATAATTATGACAAAGCTGCCTGTTTTCAAATATTTTATTGCTATATTCAATCAATCAATGGTTTAATTGTGTTTAATTTAATAGAATAAATAAATAAATTTATTTCCAAAACTAAGCTCTTCGATAAAAGTGATATTTCTGAAAAAGAAAAAGAAAAAAAGGGTTTATTTGTAGTATTTTAACTAATAAGTCATTTGCATGTATTAATACTTTTGAGATCAATTTAAATATAATTAATACATCTGGTTGAGAACCACTGCTCTGTGTGATTTTCCAACAAATATAGAAAGAGCCCACAAAAATCACAAAGTAGCCTTTTAAAACATAAGCTAATGCCACTAACAGAACAAAAACCCCACTGAGGATCCATAAAAATCAACAAAACCATAAAGTGTGAAATGAAAATTAAAGGCCTCTGCTATTGCATCAGCAATCAACTGAAAGGCTTTCTCTTTGAAATCACTTCATATTCTAAACCCTCAGTTCCTAAAAGAAAAAGAGTGCTTTGTGTGTCTGCCCAGATTAAAATTAAAATATGACTTGAGTATATTCTTCTGAAACATTCTTGAGGATATTGTTTCAGCACAGGATCCACACAGGACTGACATTTGATTGCTTCAGTGAGCCAAACTCTCTAAAGTTCAGAGAGAGTATTGACCTTCATAACTCTGGGAAAGAGTTACACGGCTCGAATGCAAAGCAAGATTCGTCCTCTTGATCCTTCCCGTTTGCTTTAGTTCAAGCTTATTATTGCTCCTTACAAAGGACTATTGCTGAACTCTACATCCCATGTATGGTTTCATCCACAGTATAAAAAAAAGTGCACACACATTTAAATTCAACCGGCGTGTTTGAGAATCTTTTCCATTCATCTGGCGCCACCATCAGATTTTCTGTCACCTCAGAAGACAGTAGACATTTTCATACTGACTCACTGTGTAAGGGGTCAACTAGGATGGAAAAAAGTAATTACGTTGAAGTAATTGTAGATGATTGCTTTGAGGAGCCTCAGTTATAAGGGCTCCAGACTGCAAATAAAAGGGAAAAATTGCAACAATACATTACAATTTATAGTCTGAACAACCTGTTCATCAGATATCATCTTGTGAGGTGCCATTAGTTAATAACATCTTTAGAGTGTGCGTTATTTCCAACGTGAGCATTAGTTAGCGGTTTGATTCAGACTCACTTGTTGAGAGACTTTACTTAGTTCAAAACTGAGTCACTGAATCATAAACCGTTTTTCGGTAAGGTCCAATTTTGAAAATACCATGTATGGTCATCAAAGTATGGACTACTTTAGGTATACATGGTAAAAACATTTAAATAACAACAAAAATTACTGGTCATTGTCTGGCATCATGCGATCCAACCGTAAGGCTGAATCAAAAGGAAACTATGGTAGGTGACATACTGGATTCATAATCAACACAATATTTGACTTTTCAGACAGGCATAAATATTCATAAAACATACAGTGACATTTATAAATGCTATAAAGCAGGGGTCACCAAGTTCGGTCCTGGAGGGCCGGTGATTAAGGTCTAACTAGGTATCCTTGAAACTTCCAGGGAGGTGTATTGAGGCAAGTCAGAACTAAACTCTGCAGGACACCGGCCCTCCAGGATCAAGTTTGATGACCCCTGCTATAAAGGATCCCTAATAACAACAGAAACACAACAGGTTAATTTTCCAATAGTACATAAGTTAAAAGTTAAGCCGTTTTTTTTTTTAATTTAAACTAAAGAAAACTTTGTAAAAGAAAAAAGCCCAAGAGAATCCACTCACCCTGAGATCAGTCCAAACTCCCACAATCCTCGCTGCCCTGAGGAGACTAATGTCCTGAGGGGTGAAGCTTTCAGTCCATGAGAACCAGATTAAAGAAAAAAACCTTTAAAATGATTTAATTATAGCTGTGACGGACTGATTTGACGTGATTTCATTTTAAATTGATAACACAAGTGTATAGCACCATCTAATGGTATTAGCGACCCTCACAGGAGACAGCAGCACCAGCTATTCTGCAGTCCACTCACTGCATTCCTCTGAGGAGCTCATTTGTGGTTGTTCAATTCATGATACCCCATGTTCTATTATTAGAAATGACCTAAACACACACACAAGCCAAAGATCTAAACCTTTACTCTTTACTTTGAAGGTGTTTTAATACATATTTAATTTAACGGAGGAGGAAACAAAAAACTACCACAATGATTAATTTATACTTAAAGTCAACATCAAAACTGACCTTCAAGCAGAACAGTTATGTAAAACATTATTCATGTTCAAATAATTTCCCTTGCTATTGTGATGCTAGTAATTAATTCAAATGAATAAAACGTACTAGAAAAGTATTTTGTGTAAGACAAATATTTTGAAGTAATAGTTCACCAAAAAAAGAACATTTACTCCTTTCTCGCTCTCTTTTTTCTAGTTAGCACAAAAGAACATATTCTGAAGAATGCTAACAGTTAATGGTAGCAAATAAGGCTGGTACACTTCAATGGCTACCATCAATTGCTTAGTTATTATCATTCTTTAAAATATTTTCTTTTGGGTTCAGCAAAAAAAATAAAAAATAGCTACAGTACATGCAGGTTTGGAACAAGTGAGAAAATGATGACAGAATCAAATTTGTTATACGAATGAGAGAATTTGACACAGTTTATCAGTAAATCAAGTGACTTAACAGTCAACTTCTCATTGTTCCTGTTAGCAGAGTGAAAAACAAAACAGTAATTCAACTTTAGAGTAAATTATACACAGATAGTGAGCAACACTCCCATCCCAATTATAATTACTGGAACCAGTCTGAGCCCTCAGTTCAGCATGAACTCACTGACTGTCACAGAGTTCTGAACGCTAAAATATATTTTTATATATATATATATATATATTTACATCTACACTCTTATATACACAATTTCTACACCCTGTTAATTATTACGGTAGTGCTGTAGTTTCGTCACATCACCAACTTGAATTATATATCAGGCAAAAGCCACAACATCTGACCAATTAGCTGTAGTCATATCTTAATAGTGATAGTGCAGCTCTGACCTAACTTACCTTTTGAATGTAAATAACTCTTAAGTGCATGTTATTGCACTACAACCGCACACATAAGATAAATTAATAAATAATCATCCACTTAACTAAGTTTATTTATTGATATTTAAATATTTGGGTTAGATTTTTTAAAATAATATTTAAACATTTAACAGTACTGAAACATCTTATCATCAAATGTTTTGTCTGTAAAACATTGTACATTTTTTTTAAAGAAGTGTCTCACCAAGGCTGCATTTATCTCGTCAAGATTCCAGTAAAAGTAATATAGTGCAACATTATTACTACAATTTATTACATATATCTTCTATTTTAATCATCTATTTTAAAATGTAATGTTATGGCAATACTAAATTTTCAGCAGCGATTACTCAAATCGTACATTGTCCTTCAGAAATTCTAATAACCTAATTTTATTCTAATTTTTCTAATTTTATGTTTTTTTCACAATTTTTAATGTTGAACATAATTGTGCTGCTTAATAAAAAAAAAATAATAATAATAATAAAAATATATAAAAAAAATATATATATATTATATAAAACTGTTTTTCTTTAATTATTAGAAATTTTTCTTGCCTTTTTTCAGAACAGCACAAGTTTCTTTACAAAGACTGAATATATTAACTAAAACAAAGAAGGCAAGTCATAACTAAATAGATGTTCTTTGCAAAATAAGAATAAAAACAGATATATGTGCACATCTGTGTTTGTTTTTGTGCATAGGTGTGTGTGTGCGTGTGTGTGTCTCTTTGTGAAATCCTCTACAAATGTGTGCATCTGCTTGAAATTTTGGCCACAGCTGAAGCAGGTGTGAGCAAAATCACACCATTCTATTTTCTAATGAGTTTGGGGTTCGTGGCCGGCAGTGACTGAAGTAAAATCCAGCGCTCTCCAGGCCTTACACCCTCTAATAACAGCCATCTGTCTTCATGACTGTCTGCTCTACAGGCTCAGGGGAAGGAGGAAGAGAGAAAATACGAGATGAGTGGATATAAACTTCCAAAAATTATTTTCAACAAAAAATTACAGCAATATTTGTTTTGTTTTTATAATGATCAAAGCCGAGAAAGGGCAGAGATGCAAGATGTTTATAAATGATATGGACATTTTTTTATTAAACTCTGAACTGTGCAAAGCTCAACAATATGATTCTTCTTTTTTTTGCAGCTATTCAAATTTTGAGTTAATTTTACTTTTGGCAACAACACACACACAACTATATTATATGTATTTTACAACAATACATATGATTAATAGTTTTATATATTATTATATGTATATGTTAATACTAAATAAGCAATAAGTGCTATGAACTGCAATCCCTAAACCTTCCAGACTTTCCTATAATAATCTGTAGTCCCTTATGATGGATTACTAAACACACACAATGATGGTAGTTCCCGTCTCGTCAGTGAGCAGCTCTCAGGAGCTGTGTGATGGGGTCCTGAGCTCTCTCATCATACTATTCAAGATCAGATCAGGTCAGAGCGCTGATTCAGACAGGCCGAACACACAACCAAACCATGTCCGACTTTACACAATCTGATTTTCTGTGCATCACAGTGATTTCATCCTCCTCTCACCTCTTGAACCAACCTCTCCTCGCTGTGTAGGTGAGTGGTGCCACCCACATCCCCTCTTTGCATATGTGCATTATGCATTGATTTAATTTAAAAGAAGATGACACACGGACCACAAATTTTAAATTTTAAAGGGTTACTTTTTTCATCCTTGGAACACAATTTAGATATTTTAGATTTTCAAGATATTTTAGATTTAAAAAAAACAGGAGGCTTGTGTCTGTCCTCATGCTGACTGTCAGAAAAGTATGGAAGACATAGTCAAAAAAAAGTCAATTTATTCTCATGGCTTCATAAAATACAGATTGAACCACTGATGACAGATGGACTGTTTTGAAGATTTTCAAGCAGTAATTTCCCCAATCACAAAAGGAATGAATGGGGAAAGTTGCTGACAAGCTAATAATGGAAAGGAGCAGCTTAAACATTCCTCTAAATATCTTTTGTGCTGTGCAGGATAAAAAAATCATCCAAGTTTGGAAAGAATTAGAAGGTTAGTAAGTGATGAAATTTCATTTTTGTACAAACTGTTCTGAAGAAGACAAGATTTGGCAAGATTTGGCAAGATTCTGCGATCTAGACTCAAACAAGTTATACACTATAGGCAATCACCAAGAGAAACAGTGTGTGATGAAATAGAAAAGAAGATAAGGGTGCAGAAAAGAGGTTATATGCACAACCACTTACACACACACAGTGTCGTTTGCTCTCATTTCATGAGAACTGGCCACCCACTGCATATAGTGAGTGTCACTTCTTACACACCATTCTGTCTTCACCTCTTCACCTCAATATAATACTCTCATCCTCCCATTAAATCAGAGGAATCAACTACTCCTCAGGCAATGCCCCTTTTCTTACCCTTCACTCCTTTCCCCCCTCTCGTTTCCATTTATTTACTCTTTCTCAGAAAGTACTCAGACTGGCTTCTGTAAGTTGACTGACCATTTCATACACAGAACACTACACTGAATCAATTCTTGAGGCCATCTGCTGCCACTGACAATTGGCAAAACAAACTTTTAGCACGTGTACGTTTACAAACTTAAGGTTTAGATGTTAGGATATTGTAACTATTTTTTAGGCCTATGATCAACTGTACCAGTAAGTCTTTAGCTGTACATTTACAGCTGATGTTTTGAAAAAATATGTTCTTTCATAGCACCAAAAAGCAACTTCCATATTTTTACAAAATATTAAAAAGTTATAGAAATTTGTGTAATGTGTACAAAAGTTGTGTAAAAAAACTCATACTATTCAAAGGAAAATGTAAAAAAAATAATAAAAACACTCAATCTAATGGTTTAGCTCTACTTCTGTTTTGGATGCATTTCAAGAGTGCATTTTCTGGGAACCCGAAAAAAAAAATGACCTTGGCCATTATATACAGGACAGTTTTTTCATTAGCTTACAGGACTCCCACTACATACTGATGAAACACTAACACTACATACTGATGTCCTAAAATCTGAATAGCCAACGACAGAGAGGGGAGAGGAAGCAAGAGAAGGGTTTTCTCTGTCGAATGCAATTTTTATATCAGACAGAAAGAAAGAGAGAGAGTGCATACAATTCCTACAGGGACTGAAAAATCGATACAAACGCTCTTCTATGAATGCAAAGCAGGGCCACACGAAAAGTTTTGTTGAACATCAGCAATTCCAAAAAAAAAACTTTGCTAATAAACTTTGTGCTTCTGCAGACTAATCAAAACATTAGCATTTACAACAATGTCATTCACAAGAACAAAAAAAAAATGGTTACTGAAAGAGGTTAAAAGACATTTTGCTTGACTCCTTTCAAACCACCCGAAGTCAAAGCAGTGGAAAGTAAAATATGGAAACACAATGCTAAAATATTAACATGGTTATTAAGAGCAGAGCATGGCGCACGCATACATGGATGCACCTTGAATCATTTACTAGTCTGAGGGCAAAAAGAGCCTCAGGCCTACAGCGCATTTCAAGAACAAATGAGACTATGACGGGGTCAAACAGCCAGATATAAGTCTCTTAAACTCCTGTGTAAAACAGATAGTTTTTGTCTAAGGAAAAGAAAAGGAAATGTGAAAATGCAAAATTCTAAATATTAATTCAACTTTAATAGTATCGTCATGATGCTGTACGTATATGACCGTATATGATAGATTGTCAAATTATATTTTATTAAATACTATACACTTAATACTAATACTATATTAATAAGCTAGCAATACTTAAAAGCTAAATGTATTTAATTGTATATATTTTAAAAACAAAATAGAATAAACTCTGGGACATCAATGAGAATTGATTATAAAAATAACAGTACAGAGTGTAAAAAACAAAAAAAAATATTCTGGAACTGAGTACTTGTTGAAAGCATCAGGTAAATGGTGCTCCATCAGCTTTTAACACCAAAACTGTGTAAACATCAATGGAACTGAAATATGAATTTACATTGGGGAAAAAAGAAGGCTTTTCCTCTTCAATTCGGTAGTCCATCACACGGCACTGGTGTAAAGTGTTTACGTGTCACTTCTCATGACATGATACTGTAGCTGACTATCAAAACCATCCGCCGCTGTTACAGAACCAGAAGAGCCGTGTGGGTGGCTGTTGTTAGCTGTCACGCTCAGGGGGAAAAACCTTGCTCCATTTTTTTCTCACTCTCAAAAGCTTTACAGCACATTTATAACTCAATCTTACTCACTGGGTCTTTCGTGTTATTTCTGAATTGTTAGCTCGTTGCCAGAAGCAAGTGTGTTTTCTTGCTCATCATCAAAAGCTGCTACATATAGCCAAACATCTGCCCCTCGCTTCATATCGCAGAGACAGAGAGCAGCCAGTGTCTTTGTACTCACAGATGCTGCTTTCTGCCTTACAACAGGTCTATACAAAGCTGAGAGAGGGGAAAATCGGTGACACCAATTTGCATAATGAGGGGAAGTTCTGTGGTGGCCACCTTCAATATCTGGAGTCTCAGCTCAGCTCTGAAGCAAAGGCCAAAGATGAAATTTAAAATTGAAATCGGCCGATGCCTGTGAATGCCTTAGATGCGTTAGGTGAAATGGCTTTCAGATGGATATAAAATGATGGTAGGCGTTGATAGTAAACCTATACTGACATGATCTGCATTGTCTCCATAGAAACAGGATGAAACCATGGTCACAGCACTGTTGCAAATACTACCAAATCATTCAGACTCTACACCCACTGGGAATAAAAACTACCAACTTTCAAACTTGGCACCATTGTTTAATACAAATGCCCACTAGATGCAGTCAGTCATTTTTGAATTTCGAAGACTCCTATAATGCACATTTGAAGTTCTACTGTCATGAAATGGTTTTTTTTTAATCAATACAGCACCTGGCATCCTTTTCTTCAATTATTGAATTAAAACACGTACCTCTGGGTCAGTCTGTAAACTCATTCTGCCAATTTAAAGGTTGTGAAAGAGGGGCACAAACGCCCCAGCAGAGAAATCACTTGGCATATTATGTAAAAAATTATGCATGCTTGTTTATCAGGCTTTGTTTTGACAAATGCCCTTGCTGTCACAGTCATCTGCACATACTCAATGCAGGAATGTGCAATGAGCAAAGGAGTGTTTCATATTAATCAGAATACTTCATCTTTATGAGAATAATGGTGGTAATGTGATCATCTGCAGTGTGGATTATGATGAGGCTGCATTAATGCATCTTGTGTCCCTCTGTCATGACTGTGTTAGAGAAGGAGATTTTGATCCTCAGCCTTTAGTCTAAGTGCTCCCCTGATGTTTTCCTTTCTTTTCTTTCCATTGCATTTAAGAATACTTGTGGAGCAAGTGGAAATAACGATTTTCCGATTTATATATACTTTACATACATGTTAGCCTAGTTTATCAATATTTTATACCATGTTAAAGATAATGTTATACTATTAGTTTTTGTCATATACACATGTAAAAATAAATATTAATAACATATTTTTATTATATTAATGCACACAACAAATATAATTATTAACTTAATTTATAACTTATATAAACACTATAGATAACCCACACACATTAAAACATGCACATTAAATTAACATAAAAAGCATTTAACTTATCACCCTTTTGTAAGAGAAAAGTCAGGAAAAAGTGAGTTTATATCGCAAGATTCTGACGTTTTATGAGATTATGTCTTAATCTAATCTGTCAGTTCTGAGATAAAAAGAATTGCGAGATATAAAACTCAGATACTAAAGTGCCCCTATTATGCCTTTTCAAATATGATCTTTCATGCAGTGTGTCATGTAGCTGTTTGTGAACATAAACTATCTGCAAAGCTGTGATGCCGAATAAATAAAGTTATTGTCTATCAAAAAAAAAAAAAAGAGTCGGCTCACATTCGTCTAAACAAGTCGTCAGCAGTTTGAATCTTTTTCTGTTACGGTAAGAAAAAGTCTGTCAGTAAGTAGCATATTTGCATAATGTCCGCCCACGTTCTATGTCACGAACAACTTGCCCGCCCACAAAAAGTACAATTTCCACGTGGATTACATCATGTCAAGAAGACGCATACTGCGCTGTCATTCTGTTATGGCAATGGGCGTTTTGTTTTCCGACCAATCATAAAGGACTGCGCCATCTGACCAATCACAGCAGTGAGGTTTAGACAGACAGATTTTTACAAATCATTTAGAAATGGGGTAAAATTAAATCTATTTTTGGAGAAAACGAAAGTGTTTTTTGACCTTGCATCCATGTAAATATTATAAAGCAATATTAGCAATGTTTAAAATGGCATAATAGGAGCACTTTAAAAATCTGAATTGAGAACTTGCAATAATATTAGATAGACAGAATGATAGATAGATAGATAGATAGATAGATAGATAGATAGATAGATAGATAGATAGATAGATAGATAGATAGATAGATAGACATGCTTTCATACAAAAGAAGAGCAAGAGCATAAAAAGAGCATTTCATTGCATCACTATTTTTGCTTCACTAAAACACCAAGACAAAGAGATTGTAACTGTGCACAGCAAACAAATGAATTCCGTTTTAGCTTTTAAAGTCCTCCAGTTCATCCATCCTGCTGCCAAGTACATTCGCAAATGCTGGGCTTAATTATCTAAAATGAGTGTAAATGGTTACCATTAAATGGAGGAAACTGTAAGTGCAAGAAGCTCAGGTACAATCCAAACACACTCAGTCATCAAATCTGTCCTTTCCCTACAGTAAACCTTTATAGAAAAATCAATATTTGTTCCGGTTTTTGCTCCAAATGTTGATTATTAAGCCCAAAAGACATATTTTGTTCTATTTTGAGCTCGTGAAGCTGGATACACATCAGAAGGTTCTTACAAGAAGAGTCAGACTCTTTGGAGAATATACACAACCAGTACCTCAATCAATCACTACAGACCTAAAACAAAGTATACAGGCCTGTCTGACACACACAAACTCATAGATCAGCATCTGTTGCTGTCGACACACTGTTTGAAAAACCGAAAAGGCTCAGGTTGCAGACTTAAACATACTGTTGCATTTGAATGACAGGTGTTTGGTTTTACCTGTGTTCCTATCTTGGAGGATACAGCAGCGTTGTTGCACTATGCTCAGCAGCACCTGTCAGGTGGGGAGAAAGATAGAGGCATCAGGGGAGGAGGAAGAGAAGCGGAGAAATAAAAACGAAAATGAGAACGAGCATACATGAATGCGCATGCAGTCTAAACAGCCATTAATTACAGGCAGGGGCTGTCAGGTTTAGAAAGCGTTAAGTGGCCCCCAGGTTTCCCTGCTGTGTGTATGTACGAGGCAGGAACGGCTGTGTGGGTGAATAATTTTATACTGAGAATCTCTTTACACGGGTGTTAGCGGAGAGAGAAGCCAAAACAGGAGATTAGAGCACAAATTTGCTCACTGAAAGAAATCAGAGGCTTTTCCACACACAAAATGCTCAAATCCGACACCATTCGCATGTACATGAGATCAGGAAAGTGTGTATTATAGTAGAGTACTGGTACTGGATAAACCTCTCATTCATGCTGAATCAGATGTAACTCAACCATGCATTAGTTCCATAATCTCGTCAGAAATCCAGTCTCTTCTCTGACTTTGTGTTTCTGTAAGTCCTCAGGGTATCTGCGCGCCTTCAAGGCCACAATTAAATAGTAATCATCATATACAGATGAAGTATAAAAGAATCAGTATGATCAAATAACATAACATTTGATTTTAGTTGCTGACATACACTATATTGCCAAAAGTACTGGGACAACCCCTTGTAATGAACAGGTTTTACTATTTTAGTCAGTACAAATCTTAATGTTTAAGCATATAATGATATTTTAGGGAACTGTGCGCTTCACATTTTAAAGGTGCAATAGAATGCATTGAGAGAATATTTTAAATTGTTCTCTGATGTGTACATAGAAGGTATGTAGCTTAGGTAAGGGGAAA
>JAUMHQ010000078.1:8848311-8863367 GCA_032361165.1 Enteromius paludinosus | reverse complement strand
GCTATACATCCGCGCTAAAGGTGAAAGTCACCATAGCTTGTAGTATAGACTCCAATCCAACTTTGGGAATAGATTAACAGTGATATTTTTTTTTTTTTTATCACGCGATAAGAGTCTCGCGTTAACGCCGATAACGGCCCACCACTACATTTTTTATTTTTTATTTAATTCAGATGCAGTATTTGGCATAGTGTCCATGTCGTACTCATCTCCTCTTTCACTAAAAAGCTCTGCAGATTTCCTCCTCCTACTGTCTTTTTGTTGCTATTGATCTGAATAGACCTCAATGGACCTGCAGGGCGGCAATAACTTCGCTCACAGCTCTCTCTCACACACACTGTCCATATTATTGAGGCTTCACTCGTCCCTCCTTTATGATAAACCATTCTCATTGTATGAGCTGTATGCTGATGAGCTGAATCTTTGCTTCCTGCAGTGTGTTGCTCAGATGTGCGGTCAGTTCCTCGGCTCTGAATACAGATGAAAAAAATCAATAGCTCAGCACATCTCAGTGTGTTTGTATAGTCCTGTGAAGCTGGAAAAGCCTGCAGAAAACTACTGAAAGGGCAAAAGGATATGTGTGTGAGTGCTATCCACTCTGGTAATTGCTTCTTATAGCATGTGCACATCGTCTTGTAGGATGATCTTTATTTGAAAGAATCGACCAAGAGCATAAATATAATTGTAATGAGGCTATAACTGATGCAGTTTTCATAGTGAATTTATTTAAATCTGTTCATTGCAAATCAGCCACTTTAAACCTTTTTCTCCAGAGAATAGAGCCTGATGCCTGTTGGATTTAAAAAGCCATTGTAATAATTCTAATGCTATGAGAAAGTCCATAATTCTCCTTTTTTTGGATTTTTGTAGATGCTGATGACCATGAGTTACATAAGAAGAGGAAAAGGAGAAAGAAAAAAGTGTTACCCATTACCACAGAGGAAGTATCCACCCCTCCAGCAGAGGGCGCTGTACTGAGCCAGACAGACGCTGCACATCCCAGTGATGAAGGGGACACTGGAACCTCAGTCAGCACAGAGCAGCTGAGCAAGAACAGAAAGAGGAAGATGAAGAAAAAACGTCACAAAGAGAAAGTCCAAGCTCTTGGATTGGTGCCTCGAGCAAGAGCTGTTGAATTCACATACACACAAAGTGGAGATGAAAATTTAGAGGAGGTGTTGAACTTTCTTCATACCACACAGGAGATCTACCTCTCTGATCTCAAATCCTCTGGTATAACGTTTTATTATACACTTTTTTTTCCATATTGAGGATATTAAGGACATTTAGGATGTAAATATACACTACCACTTTAAAAGTTTGGTGTGGGTAATATTGCTTTGATCTCATTCTCGCTCTGCTGTATTTATTTGATTAAAAATGTAAATATTATTAAATATTTCTACAATTTATAACCATTAATTGCTACTTAAATATTATATTTTCTACTTAATTCTCTTCAGGCTCCGGCCCCTCTCTTTCCCTGACTGCAGCGGAGACTCTGTTTACTCGTCTTTCAGGCAGGACGCTGCCCCCTGCTGAGATCTCTAGGTTATGTGGACTTAGGGCTGTACTGGTAAAGAATGAAGGGCAGTTAAAATCACAGCTGAAAGAATTCAGACACACGAGCACATTACCTGCAGGTGAGTGTGGGTGTTTAGACCTCCCATGTCTGAAGATCAAGCAGATGTGTTTCTTATTCATAGAGATGGTTGCAAACAATAGAATACAAAGAAAGAAAGATAAAAGAAAGATTAGCCACATTTTTACATGTCTTTATGTATGCACAAATATACGTCAATACACAATAAAGCGCTATATAAATGCCTCATTCATTCATTAATTCATTCATTTTTGACCTTACATCCAAATGATTTTTTTTTACATTACATCTTAATTTTTACAACTTAAATGCCTACAAATACACCATTGTTCAAAGGTTTTGGGTCCAAATTTATACATGTAAATTTAAATAAGTTAATGCTTTTATTGATTTACTAAAGTGAGGAAAATAGACAGATAGATAGATAGATACAGTACATACATACTGCTGCTTTAAGCACAAGATACTTCTTTAATAAACAAACCACATTAATTAAATTGCACACTAGTTTTATAGATTTAACAAAAGCTGCGTTTAAAAAGAACGCGTCTATAGTATTTTAGCATGACCTTTAATGTGCATGTATGAGTGTTTACGTGCATTTCTGAAGTCAGATTAGACCTTAACAAGATGATCAGTGTTTTCCTGAGGAGCTACAAGCACCCAGTGGATTCAGGACATTCCACACAGGTGTCCATGGCAACTCCTAAACATAGCCTCTGTCTCCACAACAATCACTGGACCTTCCCGTTTATCAATTTTTTTTCACCTATACACCATTATTTCCATCGGCAGGTCAATGACCCTGTTACTCTGTGTTTGCAGCAGTGTGGGAACCCTCAGACTTCCTAGCAAATACAGGTGCCATGGTGCATTTCACTAAAGCTATTTTTATTATAAAGCAGTTATTTGCACCTATTGTGATTTTAATCTCTTTTACAAGAGAGATCTGGCCAAGATTTCAACCAAATGAGGCAGGCAGGCAGAAGAAAACATAAATAAATAAAACCTTAGCAAAAACATAACGCATACCATTGCTACATAATCATTTCTTTCTTGGTTTCCAGATGAGGTTTCGGTTGTCTGCACACTCATTGAGTATTGGCTGGCAGAGATTCTGCCCATGCAGAGACAGCAGAGGACATGACGCCCCCAGATTCAGCGCCTGAGAGGAAAAAGACTGAATAACCAGCAGGTCTCTGATTGTAATCTCTCATTATGAAAGAGATCTTCAGTCATGCTGTTTTATAGTCAAGGATTTCAAGAAACTTGGGATCAGTCGGCTTCAGCAACAATTTGGATTCCTTTTGAAGACCCAGAATGATGTACTCTTGCCTTCACATTAATAATTACTTAAGAAAAAAATATTTTTACAGATTCTCTGCTGCTCATGCTTTCTTCACATGGCCCCAGTACACTCCCAGATAACTATATTACTGCAAGACAAACACTAAAGTTTTGTTAATGACCGTGACTCTGGATCAACGGTCTTCCTCGGCTTATTATAGTGGGAGCCTGTGGTTTAGCCTCTTAGCGGCTAATTATCTTAAGATCAGAACGTCAGCAGCTCCTCGCTGATCTCACATCCTGTATGGATCATGACATTTAAGCTTTTACGCACTAGACTGCTTGTAAACATCATTTACCCAAACCAGTCCAGTTTCGGTTTTTGATTCATTGAGCTACTAGTGGCCATCAAAGTGAAAATCCATTGTGACCATCATTGTAGAAAAACGTTAAAGATATTTGAAGGTATTTATTAAAGGTTTAATTCAATTTATGAAAGAAAAATGGAAGTGGGTGTATTCTTGTTTTCATTGATTGCTTGACATACCTACCTGCAGTGCACTATTTAAACTGATTCAGTGGCTTATCCATGACGTCAAGGAAGAACGACTTTAGCTATACAGGCGTCTCTAGACTGCACCGTGTGTTTGTGCTAATCTGCTACGCAGGCAACCCACAACATTGACTTGGATGCCATTATAAGATTACATGCATCTGGGTTGTCTCAGACGGAGCCCATTTTTTTATTGCTTTGCATTATGTTGCAGTGTTTGGAAATAATAACCCTGCCGTTTCTCAGATATATTTCCTTACACCAGCTGGAATATGGTGTGGCGGACACAGCAGGTGTGATGATGGTATTATACAGAAGCAGCTGAAAAGAACAAAATAAACTAGCTAATCATCTTGTTGTAGCAGTAAACGTCGCATATCATCAGACTAAAGCCTCACTGCAGCTTTCAATCGCAGTTTATTGGTTTACAGTTTATGGATCTGGACTGAATATCCACTCAGAAGATGAGAGGCAATCCTGCAAAGAGGTGGAGCGAATATCTGTCAGTCACAAGTGCTCAGAAAAGCAATTTAATCTAAACATACTAAATGATCTTCCACTGAGTGAGGCCTATTTATTTAACAGGTCCTCATAAAACACAAGATTTGTCAGTCCCCAGTGAGGCCCCGAACTCAGACAGATAAAACAACCTTGTGCAGTTGATGGGTTTATTGTACAGTGTTGGGAAAGACAATATTCTGCTGTTCCCTGTTTATTTTGTTTTCTACCCAGAGGCAAAACTCCAGACAGGTTCATTTTGAAGCGTACCAACAAACAGATATTTAACTAGGCGAGTAAGTGAGACATAATGTTGGCAGAAAACACCTCCTGTTTTTGTTTCTCATCCTAGGGAGAGAAAAAAAAACATCCCTTTCCATTGCATTACATTAATATAAGTAATACATTGATAAAAGTTATTGTTTCTTGAGCATCAAGTCAACATATTTTTTCTGAAGGATCACATGACACTGAAAACTAAAGTAATGTCATCACAGGAATAAATTACATTAAAAGCTGTTGTTTTGTATTTCATTTTGTTTTGTTTTTGTTCTGATAACCAGGTCACCTCTGACCTGTGTGACTAGACTTTATAGTCCTTTCCGGCTTTAGACATGCCAGGCTATACAAGGATGTCATCCTTCACAACGACTTAACCCTGCATCCCTCACAGTTGCCACTGTCGTCATAGCTAGCATGTCCAAGTGCGTGCTAGCCTCATTCTGGTAATCTCATCGAGACAGAGACAGACAGACCCTATAAAAGCCCTGACCAGAGCAAGACAGTGATAGACGTGCAGTCCTACCAGAGTGAGCTCTATCCTCTGAGAAGCCTCTTTCTTTCAGAAGAAGAGAAACAAGGAACTAGAGGTAGAAGCAAACAAAGCTCCGAGGCCTAAGGATTAAATTGATATGATTTTTGGTCTCCCACGTCCTACCTTAGGACACATTCGATACGTGCAGGTGAGTAAAACAATCTTATTCATTTAAAAAAACTGCAGAAATGTACAGATAAACTAAAAGAATCATATGCAGATGTTGACAGTTTGTGTGTATTTACACCTAAACTGCAGGGTTAAACTCATAAAGCTTCCTAGATGTTCAATAATTCAAATTTTTTTGTTATTATCTCAAATTAGGCCTTTAATTGGCCATTATTACATTAGAAAACTGTTGTAATTACAATCCATTTTAAGTTGTTACAGAATAATGACGATTTACTTTAGTGAGTTCTTTTAATTATTCACCCAATTAATATTTCACAGCCAAACTGAATGAGTCATCAGTCCGAAATGTTAAGGTGTTTCTAATTGAACGTGACTTGTTAGTTCATCATACAATACAAACCATGGGTTTCCACTCTCTTTCAGACATCTGCCATACAGACTGTGACCCAAAGAGCTCACAATCTCATAGTGCCGCGGGTGGCTGTTTTTCTGGGTGCATTGGGAATTGCGATGTCTGGATACAGCTCTCGCCAACTCGCTGTTCACCACCGTCCCTCCACCCGCATCCTGCACTGGATGTCCAAACCTGCCATTAATGCCGATAGCCCCAGTTCCCCAGGTCGAACCCGTGTGGCCTCAGGCAATACTTCAATGGCATCCATCAAAAAAGATGAGCAGGATCAACCAATCAAAAACACAGGTGACACCAAACAACCTGTGAAGGCATCACCTGACATATAAAATAAAAGAAAAAAATCCTTCAGCCATACAAGGGACTTGTGAGGTCTTACTGTGTAAGATGGAGCATAGTCAATTATTTAGTCTGTAGATATTTGGAAAGTGCCTTTGTACAAGAAAGCCGGTTTGCCCTGATTACAATGTTTATTTATGAGGGTGGCCGAAGTTGCACAAATGATTCAGCATATACGTGATAAAGACCGACTGTCTGTTTGCTGATGTGTCGTTAAGTTGGCATACTTGTGAAAATCACCTGCATTTTTTAAACATCTGTCTAAATGTACAGGCATATTGGTTTGAGCGTGTCATGCTTAGGCGTTGACACTGGTGGAGCAATATTCTGAAATCCACTGAATTTTAATATGCTTAATCAAGCCTATACCAAGCGTAATTTGCACGTCGGTCAATGACGTTCCTAATGACTGGCTCTTTACTAAGAAATGTATTTACAGTCACAACAACATCCACTGTGACAGGCATGTTTCCAAAGCTAAACCACTTCCTGAAGATTAGTTTGCTGAATTTCTTTACTAGGGCTTGTTAATGAGATGTAAACATACAGGTAGGCTGTGAATGAGTCAGGAGCTGATTTATTGGCTTGGTTTTCAGGTCTTACAGAGAGAATATGTTGTGTTTAAAAACAGCACAGTATACCGCACTAAGAAAGCAACTAAATACAGATATTTTGAATGCTATGTTTTGTATTATTTATAATCTTTTTAAATGCTTATTTTAGGTATTTTATATGGCTACAGTATTACAGCCCTAATAGCAGTGTGTATCTTATAAGCAATACAAAATGTATAAGTTTAGCTGTGTATGGATTTACATGTTATGCAAATAAAAAATAAATCTAAAAATGAAGGAGTATGTTTTTTATTGCTGTAAAAACCACTTCAGTTTATTGCACTGCAGTCATTAAGGTCAGATAAGCTAAAGGCTACATTACATTATCTTAAACGTCTGTTGCTCAAGATAAGCCTTTAAATTAGGATTAGGGTCAGAATTTAAGGTGAATTGACAGGCAGGCTGCCTAGTTCGTTAAGCTTTATAAATTATACCCCTAAACTAACATAAACCCTTAATAATGATGATGTTTATGAGAAGAATGCACTCGCACGTGACTCCTGATGAAAATAAACTCAGTCACTTTAAGGGTGGATGTTAAATGTGATTTGTCGCTCCTTCAAAAGTAAAGACAGTATGATCTTTTGAACAAAAGATTTAGCTCACAACATCTCTAATTGTATGCTACTCCTTAGTCCTCATGAGGGGGCAAAAGGACAGTTTTTAAGCGGGCTTCATACCCACATCCTGCAGTCCGCTCATGAGCTGCTCTCGTCCCGTGAAGCGGTGCGACTCCACGAGCGACAGCATGTACAACTTGGAAGACAGTCCCGGTGAATACAAGACTTTCGACTAGGTGTGTAAGCAACAAACCTATCCATTATTATTGCTTTCGCTATCGTATAGGTACATATATATATATTGATAAGTAATTTTCTCATATAGTCTGTTCGCGTAATTCCGTCTTTATTATCTTGCTTCAACGTTGTTGCTGTTATTACGACTTCATTAACTTATTATTGCTGGTTCGTTAACGTTGTATTGTAAGTGATATCAAATTGATGTTGGCTGAAGTAGGAGAGGCTGGGAAGTGTTAGTGAACGGCTATACATTTTAACCAATTAGAAATTAGAAGGGGAAAGGAAGTGGTTAATTATTGTTTTAATAATCCTGATCAGTTCTATTATTTTACAACAGTAGCCTATTAATTCATTCAACTGATTAGACTTCAAAAATATTTTGCAGACTGTTAATAGTAGTATCAATATTAATTACAGTAATGCTTAAAATCGTCAAGCATGCTAGTTGGGATCAAAAATGGTAGTTTAATTTTTAGATTTGTTTGCTTCTCTCAGACTGCTAAGTTTAAAGTCATATACGTTGTTCACTTTAGAAGTTAATTATGCAAACAATACAATTTATTTGACCTGTTGTGATGTAATCTCATTGTTGGGAGCTGTCCTAGACCAATCAAAATGTGCTATTTGTCAGTTGTCTTGATATTATGACAACCAGTAAAAACTGTATATTGAGTCAAACATATTGTCATTCTGTCTCTCCCCTACAAAACTCATTTTTATGTTCTATATGTTGTTTGTTTTGAACTGACAAAGATGTGTTACAACATTCCCTGGTCTCTTACAGCCAAAGTTTAGCAGCGACCATGGGCTTTTGCATTTTCATGCAAAGCTTACCACAAACATCATTCAAATTTCCCTCCCATTGGTGGAAAGCTTTCTAAATATCTCTGAACTCGGTATGAGCAGAGATCCTAATATAAAATCTTTTTTATAGAGTTATTGATATGTAGATTTGGAAGCACCACTCTGTTTTTTGGATATTGGAAAAAGAGCTGGACATAGACCACGTGTGGACCACTTTAAATTCATCGTCTAGAGTGAAACAAGCTGTTGGTAACATGGGGAATAACTCTGGAAAAGAACGACATGGATCTTCAGGTAACTTTGACAACACGCACACACATACAGGCACACATATTCAATGTTTTAATGAAATACCACCCAAGGTGCAGGGACATATAAAATCATTTTTCACGAGAGGAAAAATGTCAACAGAGCCTGAGAGAGAGATATGAACAAAAAATAAGGAAAGAAAACAGTGCTGTGTGAAGCAGCATTGTGAATGTTTAATATTGAAAAAGAAAGGAGAGTCATTAAATGTAATAGAGAGAGAGAGCGAGTCATTATTGGAATACTGTATTGTACATTCTTCCCTGTTATTGGTGGTGTCCAGAACCCTCAGACTCACTGACTCAGCAAACCTTTCCCACCAAGAGAGACGACAAAGACTTCTTAATGAAGAACACCCACACACACTCACATACACTCAATCAAATCTGTTCCTGTTGGTTCATATTCAAAAAAAACTAATTGGAAAACTTTTTTCTTAAATGATTACTTCAACCAAGATGATTCATTTACTTGTTTCAAACTCATGTGATGTACTTTTGTACATGGTCCAAGTGTCATTAATGTAGTTTTTATAGCTTTGTGTAAAGAACAGACAACATTTTAAGTTGTTTTTGCCAGAATTTACCAGTGGAGTATGAAAAATTAATTGATTTTCTTTTTTATTGCAACCTAACATTGGGAATTGTATGCAATATTGTTTGATGATGATGGATATTACAGAGTTTAAGGGAATAGCAAAAAGAAATATATATATATATATATATATATATATATTATCCTTTAAAAGATGTTTTGGTATTTACTGGAAAACCAGACAAAAATGTGATTAGGAAAGTAGTCTTGATAGTAGTGTCATCTATCCAGATAAAGAGACAAAAAAATCAATTCCCCTGAATGTCCCCTGAAGCCATGTATATTAACCACATTCTGAACATCACAGAAATAAAGTTTCATTTCTGTTACAGACTAATCTACACACAGAAGTTATGATGTCAGGAAATGTTTTTATTTTAAGAGACATCTGTCAGTTCGACCTCCACCTCTTTCTCTCTATAGGCACTGCTGCGGAAGCTTATGAAACACCTCCCACCTCGCCGTATAGTGTTGTTACTACCTGCTCATCAACCACGCAACTGGTGTCCATTTCCAACACAGCCATCCCTGAATCAATTCAAGATGCTTTGAACTCCACCAATCAGAATGATGAGCTGTTGTTGGACAGCAGGACAGAGCCTGCTAAGGAGGCTGAGGAGGGACTCAAGATGACAGAATCACCTGGGCAGGTGTCTTATCCCTTAGATGTGTGTTTGAATGGAGACACAGAAGTGGACGCAAAACTTCTACAAGAGTGTTTGGACACACTGCAGCATAACAACATTGAAGAATCCACGCGCATATTAAACGGTGAGTAAGGCAGCCATGCTTTGTCCATTCATTGATAAATTGAAGCATGAACATATTTAGCCTGCATGAACTACATATAATCTTAAACACGTTGAATAAGTGTTCTACACTTAATAACCTTCTCAGTGTATTACTGCACATACATTCATGGGTCTTAACTAGTGTTGCTGGTCTGTTCTGATCACAGCAGGGAGGAAAAAATACTACATGCAAATAATAGAATCCAGTTAACCAAATAAGCATGCATATGTATATTTGGCTTGTGTTTTGTTGTCGAAATCGCTTCTCAGAAGGATTAGACATTTTTGAAAACTAGCAACACATCTGTGGAAAGTAAACGAAAATACAGCCCAGAGTACATTAAATATTATTAATTAAAAATTTGTTCTATTGTTGATATCCACTTGATATCCAATATAAAATCTGGATTCTGAAGAATAACCTCTTGAAAACCACTAATATATTTATAGATTTGTATTCACCGATGCTGTTTACATATTGCTGTTGCTGTGAGTTTATACAGTAAAGGCAATAAACCATATGCGGTCATGCATTGCAAAGCCTTTACTGCTGTTGTAAACTTAAAGTGACACACTTCCTTTTGTGGTTTACTGCTGTATTATGTGCTTAGCAAATACTTGCATTATTTATAATGTGATCGATATTGAGAATCACTTTTTTGTATGTTTTCCAGATATGTTCAAATGTTTTCTGGTGGAGAGGGAGAAGCTGAAGGAGGAATTGAGAAGTTGTGAGGAGAAGATTCAGGTGAATCACATTTGCTTCTTTTTGTAGCATCCATTCACACTCAACTGACACATTGTGTCTCAGCTGCCCCAATCCCTGACATCTAGTTTGTGCTTGACACTTTGGTTTCTAAAATTCGCAACAGGAAGTCACATTGTTCCCAGAGGTTCCGGTCAAGGATTGTCTGATAACAGCCTGTCAGCTTCCACAGAGGCTTATGAGACATGCAATCCTACAAATGACTCTTTTCCTGTCTTAGCTGAGGAATGGACATAGTTTATGTTATGGTTCTCTAAAGTGGCCCTAATCTGGTAGTCTCAAGGAATCAGATAAAAAAAAAAAATCTATTTTTGACAGGAATGAGGAAGAGAGGGAGGAGGAGAAAAATTGATAAAGAAAGAGTCAGCAAAGGAAATCATTATCCCTTGTAAAGATTGCTGAATTGATAGATATAGTATGAAAAAAGAGAACGTTTTTTCAAATTAGTTACAACAACGTGTAAACAACAAAACAGGTCTCTGGTCTCAAGTTAACTAGAGGGTGTCAGGCCTGCAGAAGCAGTAGGAGTGATTGAGACGCAGATGGAAACAGGGAGTCAACGGGAGATACTGAGGGGGATGCGGGGAATTCTGTTCAGCTCTTGCAAGAACAAAACTTTTTTGTTTGGCCACTGTGACAGCAGAAGTCAGCATGTAACGACTCACTGACCAAACAACAGAGTGTATCAGTGTTACGGCCCAGCCTTCTGCAAATGGATACGTCTTTACAATTCAACTCAACCACTACTTGAACTTAGTTAAACCAAACAGGACAAATCAACTTATTTTTATAGCACTTCTTACAACAGAGAAAGCAGCTTTACAGTATTAAACAGGAAATCATCCAAACAAAGCAATAGTGTTACTATTCATCTCCAGTCGGTTCGGTGCTAGTTCAGTTCAATTCAATAACTGTGTAAAGTTCAGACAATAGTGTCATTATTCAGAGTTTTGTTCTGATCCAATACTATCAGGGCATGGCAAAATACTTTTGATGAATATTAAGTGTCTTTAAGACGCCAAAAAAGCAAGACAAAGGCAACAGTGGCAAGGAACTCCATCTAGTTTCCAAAACTGGAGAGAAACTAGGCTTAGTTTGAGGACTAGTGATCATCTGGACAGTTGATAACCGATTGTCACCAAATCAAAATCGATAACTTGTATTTAATGAAATGTTTGTGCACATGGTTTAAAAAAATGATGTGCTCTCATAATCTTTAATCAGAAAAAAATGTAAATCCCCTCCTTCTCACAATCAATGTTTTGTGCGCTGATCCAAGAGCAGGACAATAATTAGCAAATGACAGCAATCCAATAAATTCCCAAAACAGTTTTGCTATACATACATTTAACTTGGATAGCATACATGTCAGAATACAGAAGAAAAGTCAGTCACTATTTCCAGTACATGTTGACTTTAAAATGTTTTTAAAATGACCCATTAATCTGTATGAAATCATAACATCAGAGTGTTTCTGATGTTTGTTTGTTTATTTTTTAAAGTCAGACTAAATGCAGCTGATAAATGCAATCATAGCATGATCTCATCCAGCATGTGTGCATGTTTATCAGACTACAGTTGGCCTTGCTGTCGTACGCTTTTTCCATAAGACAGAACATGCACGACATGTATTAAATCATTACCACACAACTTTCATATTCACTCATAAGCTTTAGAGTCACTCGTTGTAATATTCCCAGTTTCATTTTGACCTGCATCTCTCATGCAAAGTCAACAATCTCTCTCACTTTGTTGAAATGCTAAAACCCATGTGCTAACAATGACTATACTCACAAAGCACAAAATATGTTATAGAGGTGTGTGTGCGATGGGTGATGGTGGGTCCCTTCATCTGCAGCTTTTGTTTCAATCTTAACACACTTTGAACGTAAGAAGCCAGTGGATCAGTTCCAGATGGACTCTGCTGAAAGTAGGAGTCACATACTAGCTTTGGGTTCGGCTGGAAAAAGCTTTCCAAAGTGTATTCGGCCATTGTCTCAGACGCACTTGTCTGTGGGCGCTTTTCTGTGTGCGTAGTTGAGTGTAGCGATTATGTAGTGTGTATGTGTGTGTGAGGGGTTGTCAAGTAGAGTGAGAGAGTCGCACTCAGTCCACCCCCACACACACTGTACGAAAGCCCTAAAAAGAGCAACAACTTCTTATCATCATGGGTGTGGTACTTCCTTAGAAATCCCACTGAGTCAATGAGCTGATGTCTAAAACATCACCACTGTCCAGAGAGAGAGAGAGAGAGAGAGAGAGATGGGGTCATTTTCTGTACTGTCTGGATGACTGGAAAGCTGTGAGTGTGAGCAGAGAGAAAGACAGAATTTAATGGATGATTGCCAACATGTGTTAATGCTGTTGCTCTCCATTCTTATTCATCAATAAAATGAAGTGTCTTTTCAGAGCAAATGGTTCAGGAATTAAACCGGCTGATAGGAAAAGCGTTCTTTTGCATCATAAGGGAAAATGCTTGAAAATCCCTCCTGTGACAGACCATTCTCATTATGAAGTCACTGAGGATGCGTTATATCACTAGTAATAATCACTGGTCTTTTCATTTCCTTTAAAAGCTGGAAAACACTACAAAATTTTTGCCCTGAAGCCAGTTGCAGAAAGTCAGAGATAGCTTGCAGATTTTGGTGAGTCAGAGCTGACAGATTTCACAGCAATGGCATAGTGTAGTGTGGGAATAGACGTTTTTCGTTTCTGACCGATTCCAGTCAGAGGATATCAAATGTATTTAATGACAATGATTTTAGAAAACAGTGTTTTTTAATTTGCCATGCATCTCCTCACAATGAGGCGCATGTTTGTGCCTGAGTTTGTTGTTCTGAATTCTCTCTGTCTGATTCTCGGTTGTTTATTTGTTTATTTATTTTTTTGCCATTTACAAAGTCAGCAGATGTGCGATGCCTAGTGTTTTAAAATCTGTTCAGATATTACACAGCAGGTAGTGTATTCTTTTTAATGATCTTCAGAAACAAGATGTTTAATACTGGTTTGAAATTTTCATTGTAACGTTAAAAAACTACAGATTAAAAATAATAATAATAATAATAATAAAAACAATAATTGTAGTGCATAAAGTACTACAAAATTACACAGAGCTACACTTCTAAACAAAGTGTGCAGTCAATAATTTTACATTGTGCTTAGCCAAATATTTCAGAACATTACAGAAATACCTAAATACCCCTAATGTCTGTTTTACTATATCAGATAGACTTTTATGTGTGTGTGTGTGTGTGTGTGTGTGTGTGTGTCAGAGAAAGTGTGATCTTGTGTATTCTTGCTATAATCAGCTCCAGCTGGGGTCTGGAGGCCTCGGAGTGATGAAGAGGGTCCTGAGACTTTTCCTGCTCTCTCTCTCTCTCCTACACTGTTTCCATCCTCCTTCGGTGTTATTTGTTTAGACAAAGCTGGGGTCTTCAACCTTTTTCAGGTTCAAGGAACTTATGTCTGATCTATAATAACATGCATATATTATCAATGTATTTACATACTTCTGAGGCTTTTGTTGTTTTGAAGTTTACATTGTAAAGTCATTAAAATAATTATGGCAGGAATCAAGAGTTACGTCATTTTATAACTTTGGCTGAAGTTACTAGTATTAAACATGCTAGTATTTTTTGCTAGATGTTGTTTTCTTTTTTACCCCACAAAATAATAGCTCTGTAGCTCAAAGTCGTCTTTATGTTTCTTACACACGGTAGTTGTTCTCCACCTTTTCATCTTATTAACTCTTCTCTCTCTTTCTTCTTATGAATTTTTCTCCACATTTGAAACATTTCGTACTCAATGACATAGTCTGCTAATTGTGCTAACCTGTTTTCTTTTATATTATTGTGAAGACTTTGATAACTTTAGTAGTCAGTCATTTGTCTTTATATGAGTAATTTACTCTCTGACAGAATCAACACAGTTTCGGTCAGTTCTAATGAGGGAGAGACAAGAAACGAAGTAGTTGATGAAAGAGAAAGAAAGAATGATTAGTCATGATGTTTTTGAAGCTAAATTGTGTATACTTGTGCTATATATCTAGGGAATCACTCATGTACTTCTCATAACTATTGAGAAATCACTTTATCGCCAGGACATGCTCAAGGCTGCAAGTGGAGTGAGATTCCTTAGCGTGCGTGTGTGTATAAATATGAAATGGCCACTGCATGGAAATAGTACTCGATCCGTTTCATGTCTTTGAAAGATGACTCGTTACTGATCCTGCTGAGAAGTGCAGAACAAGCTCAGATTTCTAAGAGTTGAGTTTAATGTAAGCATATTGTGTGTAAGTGTGTGTTTAGCAAACAGTAAGCGGTGGGCTACAGCGCAGTAGGATCACCGTAGCGGTGAGATTCACAACAAACCTTTTGACCTCATAGACTCACAGTTCAGTTACAACTCTATCCAAGAGGAAAACATTCATATCCTCGGTCAACTTCTCTGCCCTCAAAGACCAGAGACCCACATCCTCCTAGTAATACTGTCTGTTTTGAAATAGATTAAAGACAGCTTGAGGAACAGGTTTTTCTGGTATATGTGAACAGCAATGTTCTCATCAAATTGGTATATATTGAATATACTGTATATATTTTCTTATAAAACATAATTTGTAATAATTTAATATTTTAATTATTTAATTATATATATATATATATATGTTTGTGTGTGTGTGTGTGTGTGTGTGTGTGTGTGTACATGTTTTTATATTCTGGTGGGGACTTAAACCTGAATACACAC
>JAUMHQ010000078.1:8814015-8831745 GCA_032361165.1 Enteromius paludinosus | reverse complement strand
CTGTCATGTCTCTACTCTTTGAGGCACCGTATTATATTACATTAAAACATTACATCCAGATGCACAATAAATAGGTTTCTTATCATATTACCTTGCATGATGACGTCATTGCGTAATTACAACGCTAAACTACTTGTTTGTTGTGGCATTTTCTATATGGCTCTTGTAAAAACATGCTATTTGCTTAATTTGTTAAAAAAACAAAAAATAATCACTTGTTTCTTTCTAATTTATTCCAGAAAAGGGGGGGGGGGTGGTCTTCTGATTAAAAAAATCGTGATTAAAAATCAAGATCGTTCAATATGGGAAAAAAAAACGTGAACACTTTTTTTGCCATATCGCCCAGCCCTATTGTGAAATATTATTACACTTTGAAAGAACTCTTATGTTTCAATATATTTGAAATTAATTTATTACTGAGTTGATTTTTTGTAGCAGCCATTATTCCAGTCTTTAGTGTCACGTGATTCTTCAGAAATAATTATAATATGCATAGTTTTCAAACTCATTTCGGGAGGAGAGCTCTGAGGCAGTTAATTTCTATCTCCGCCTCCAATCATCCAATTATCCTATCTTCCTATCAAATCCTCCGCTCAGTCCTATAAATAGGCAGAATCCCTTCCTTCTCCATCCACTATCTGAGCATCCCTCCACCTCTCCTACTCCTCCATCTCCAAATAGGGGGGGTGGGAGCTTTCAGGGCTGGAAATTGGCTGTCCGCCACCTTCCCTGCCCAAGCCCTTAGGGTTATTCTCCCTAGGGCTCGGCAGCCCTTCCAGCCCTGAGTTTTCTCCCTGAGCAGCACGCCAAACAAGCTTCGCTTATGCTTATGCCATCGGAGCTCAAACTCCTGAAGCTGATTTGGTGCTCAAGAAACATGTTGGGCCATGAAATAATATTAATCCAAAATGATATGTCATAAAACAGTACTGGGCATCTGGGTATAGAACCAGTGGCGGTTCTACATGGAATTACGCCCTGGGCGAGATCCCCTCTTGGCGCCCCCCCCAAATTATGTAGCAATTATTGATTGATGTTTGACTGCGTGAAAGATAGTGTATACCGTTACATTTTGATTTTTAAAGATTACTTTAAAAATGTGATGTGAAGAATACATTTAGGTAATAAATATATGGTGTTGCAATAACTTGTAGTTATTCGAAAGACGTGAAAACTGAAACTATATATCTTTACACACATTTGTCTTACAATTTTGGATGTCAGTTACTAGCACTATAATGACTTGTGTACTCAAACACAGGTTAGAGTACATGTATGTATCACATTATGTGACCGTTAGAGTAAAAGTAGGCATGATCACTGAGTAAATCAACCAGTCAGAAGATTCTAACTCTCTTTTTACAAAGTCCTACCAATTAATGACTTAGTTATGGTGACACAATATCAACAAGTGCTTCCTCAACACATCTCTCTCCATGACGTAATAGTTACTTTTTTATAACAGTCCTGCAAATGAACTAAACCCACCCAAACTAACTTGAACATAAACACACATAACATCACTAATACAAAAACCCAACTGTCTTGCTTAAATGACACAGAATAAGTAAACTCTAAATAAATACCCATAATGCACCTGGCTGCTAATGCTGACCGCCGGATCATTACAGTATTCTAAATTGATTCTCAAATATTGAAATGACTAGACTATTCATTATGTTTCATGTTTTATACCTGAATTTTATATTCTACTGCATATGTATTGGTGTTTATAGAGGATTATATAAATAAAAAAAAAAACACCCACACACAAACATACAGTTCCTAAAGCCACGATATGCTGTGTGTGTTGAAAACGACCAATCACAAAAGCGATCTTTCAATTGATTCCCGCCTTTAGAGTCTTAAAAGAGTACTAGATGAGTGAACAGGAGTTGAGCAGCTGAGAGGGGCGCGCGAGCACTGCTTTGTGGCATTCTCACGAGAGTGCATTTATGCATGCTCATAGTGATGTTTGCTCTCACGGTGCAGAAATGCTCCCTGGCGAGAGTGGTTTACCACGTGACATGAAAAAATGCCGCCCCGGGCGACTGCCCCGTTCTCCCGTGCCTGATACCGCCACTGCATAGAACTAAATCATGATCATTCAAAAAAGAAAAAAAGTTATACCACATGTTTAAGCTGTATTTGTTTTTTTTTTGTTTCAGGGAGTGGACCTGCCTAAACTGTTGGACGCTGGCTCATATATCTGTCATTCACTCAACAGAAGGACAAATTCAAAAGTAGCTCAGGCCTCCTGCAAGCTCTGAAGTCTTCTTTCTCTTTATAGTGATTATGGTCTCTGGTATGATGACATTACTGTTTTGAAGTTCTCACTACATTACCACTTAGTACACACAGTAAAAATTCTTAATTTATAACATTTTATAAATAAGTATTTCTAAAGACTATGGAGCTGGACATCTATTCTCTACCGTGAATGACATATCACCTAATATTCACAACCTCTGACCCAAACTGTTCTCTTGTGCCTTGATTTCTGATGACAGGCAATCTTTGTATATGTATATTTCTAGTAAATTAATTAAATATTTTACATAGTGCTGAAGCATGGTGAAGATCTTTTATGGTCTTGAGGCAATGAATGCCAAAACGGGACTTAATTTGACTTGGCAGAATGTTATGAATTTTAGATGCAAATGGCTTGCATTACATTACTGATCTTGATTACTATTGTTATAAGTGTATCTCAAAATTAGTTGGTTTTAAATTTGGCATCCTCATACTTGTCTGTGTATGCTTTGTGACTCATGTTGAAGACGGAAACATCTCATTATCAGACAAATGCATTTCCATGCTGGTAATCATAGCAAACCCATTATAATCAAAAGACTCCCGGAACTTCAGATTTTATTGTAAGGCATGGGCACCTATTCATTGTCTCCAGGAAAAAATAAGAATAAGTGTTTTCTTTGTTTTTTTTTTTCCATAATGAGGAAAATCCCTTTTCTTTTCAAGTTTGCTGTTGCCTGTGACTTTCTTTTAAGTCATATCTTGTGGGTGCAGCAACCTGTTGTTACTATTTGTGTTGTTAACTGACGTTATTGTATTTATCTTTTTCATCAGTGTGTATGATTTTTAATAAGTCATTTTTAATTTCAATGATTAAAGAAATGTAAATGTGTGCCGCCTCATGCAACGTTCCAAACTTCTCTTTTTTTAGGTTTACTTTTACAGTTAGGATGACAACTGACATTTATATAATGGTATCAAATGTGAAACTATCCTTTGTGCCAAAAGGTAACCATTTCACTTAGTATATGAACAACTTCTGTTCAAGTAGTTGAAGGCTGATTAACTGGATCAACAAGTCTGCATGTTTGCGCATTTTGTTTGACATCATGCACCCACCCTCAAAAACGTTTTACAAATTCATGCATGACTAAGACAGAAAAAAAAGGCTTATTCAGAAGTGAATGATCATTTTTGGATTTTGATCAGGATGTTGCATCTCATTAAGGCCGTACATCTACAAACTTAATTATTTTTTGGTATTTTGCAGCAATAGTATGTTTAAAAAAATAGTACTTAGAATATTATGTCTTTATGAATAAAAAAAAGTTTATATGTCCATACTTTCGTAAGTAGGCGTTATGAAACATTCCAGAGATTTTGATCCATTCAGATGCTATCTAATAACAGCTTTGTTTTTTGTTATGATTGTGAAAGACACTCACCAAGGCTTTCAGTGGCACATGATTCTTCAGAAATCATTGTGACATGCTGATTTGGTGCACAAGAAACACAGTTGAAAAGAGTTCAACAGTTTAGTGTTGTTTTTCCAACCCATGTCACATTTTTCTCATGGCGTTTTGATGAATAGAAAGCGTAAAAAGCACCTATTTGAAATATTTTTGTATCGAAATGAGTCTTTACTGTCACTTTTGACTAATTTAAAGCAACCTTGCTGACTAAAAGTATTAAGAATCGTGGTGACCCCAAACATTCAAATGGTTTTGCAAAGATTTGAAATAGACCAGTGTAAATTGATCAGTGTTACATAAGGTCTGACAAAGGGTATTGAAAATTATCTTCATGTTCCATGTTCTCAGTTAATTGAAGTTGTTTATACACTTCCTTAAATCTGTTTCCTCTAAAAGCTATTTCCTTTTCACATCAAAATAATCTTTAAAATGTGACAAATTGGCTAGATTTGTACTTTATTCATACTTTATTCAAACTTTAAAAGCTTCCTGGTGCCTGTTTCATAAAAAACAAGTTTGCCAAATTATCCAGGCTTGTTTCAGTTACTCTGACTAATTTTGTACTTAATCAACCGACAACACATCAGACTAACTGAAATAAGCCTGGCTTATTTGCTAAACTTGTTTTGTGAAACAGGCTCCTGGTTTACAATATCATCAAATATTAATACAAAAGAACTCCATTGCAGCAATTTTACTAAAAACATGTAAATCAAAGTTCTTAAGGTATGTCAGTGCATGATTCATATTTGATGCGAAGGCAGGGTGTGCAGCATTATGAAAAATCTCAGTTTAAACAGGTCACACAATCTTAACAGCAAGTCTGAACAAAGTCAGATTCTTACAAACGCTTGCCAAGTGTATGTCAGATCAGGCGAGTCTACAGTAAACTTACAACAAATAATGGAAGAAAAACATTCCCTGATTGCCCATCTTATGGACACTGTGTTATATTTTATATACCTCTCATTTTTCCAGCATAACAATTCAATTCAGATAAGAGTTCATTCAGTATGATCTATATGAAAAAAGCTGGAACAGCTTAAACTTTGTTCTGATCTTCGTAACAAATACCAGGACATTGAGAAATGAGACACGGTAAACAATGACACCTATGAAGCTATTTCATTACGTTTTCTAACATACAATGATCTCCACTCTTCCTCCTATCTTTTTGTGTGCGTGTGAAGGTGGGTTTTTGTATGCAAGGTGTGTTCACCATGAAAGCCTTTCTGGTTATTTGATAACTCTTGAGCTTTTTCATGGGTTTTCACCTTTGATCTTTTTAAGAAATGAATGAGAGGAATGAATCATAGAGAAATGCATTCAGTACCCATTAATTCTTGTTATCATGGCAGTTATGCAGTACTTTGAGCTGGAGTCGAGGCCTGAAGGAACTAGGCACTCCAGGTTTCATCTTAAGTCCCTGCTGTTTCCAAGGCAAATGTTTTTGAAATCTGGCATATAGAATTTCCCACCCAAGACCGGCAGTTTGATGGGCGGTGAAAGTCTTTGAGACTGTTCAGATAATCAAAGCTTGTTTTATGCCCCCAGAACACTTTGCGAATGCTTGACGAAGAAGGAGACATGGAAGCATTCTTCAAAGTATATCAGACTTTATCTTGTACATGGGTACTGAGAGGTTTGGAGCAGAAGCTCTCATGTCTATACTCAGTCTGTAGGCCGGCTTAAATGTTGGCTTGAGTTCAGCTTTAAACTGTGGTTTAGGCCCAGGTTTATATTCTGATATAAAGTCGTGTTTTGACTTTTCCATTTCATGCAAAGGAAGGGTGCAGTTGCTGTCCTCGTCTCGAAATCGTCCGTTAAGCGGTGTGCTGCTTCTTTGGTGCCTCTTACACTTCTTGGCGCATCGAATGACGCGTTTCGAGATCAAGTAGATGATCTCACAGACACTGAGCACGATGCAAAGCGCTGAAGCTCCAACCATGAAGTAGGTGAAGACTCTTTTCTCTGTGGGTCGTCCGATGTAACAGTCCACAACGTTGGGACATGGCTGGACATCACACTTCACCAGCCGTGGCAGGTAGAAACTGTCATAAATGTGATGGAGGATGTATAGGAAGGCGATCTCGATGCCAGTCTTGGCGAAAAGGCTGATCAGATACGTCCACCACAGTCCACCGTGTTTCTTCCCCGTGTTGTCGTAGAGCTTGGTTGTATCGCCGTGCTTCTCACGGTACTTGCGTTCGCGCTCATCACGGTACTTCACGTGCATTACCACCATCAGCGATGGACAGGTGACGAAGATGAGCTGCAGGGCCCACAGGCGGATGTGGGACATGGGAAAGAAGTAGTCATAGCAGACGTTTGCGCAGCCCGGCTGCTTGGTGTTGCAGTCAAAGTCTTTCTGCTCATCGCCCCAAACTCTCTCAGCCGCTACAACGTAAACCATCACCCTGAACACAAAAACCACTGAGAGCCAGATCCGGCCAAATGCAGTGGAGTATTTATTCACCCCACTGAGCAGGGCTTGAAAAGTCTTCCAGTCCATGGCTCAGAGCAAGGCCAAGTCACACTTTGTTCTTCTGATCCTCTTTAACACTCTGATGAAGAATACAGCAACCTGACGTTGGAAAAAACTGAAGAAGAAAAAAAAAAATATAAGAATGAACTCATTCAAAACAACTTCTTGTATGTAAAAGCAACATGGCGGCATAGGTTCCTCACTCTTGTGTTATTCCAATATACCAAAAAGGTGATTTTTTAAAAGCGCAACTCTTTTCTTAATTTTATCTTATAAATGAATTACAGTGAATTTCCTCCGAATGTTTTTTTTTTCATTAAGTGAACTGATCCTTCCTGATTTCAAATCGCTTCTTCCCGAATCTGATTCTGTGATCTGATCACAGCACTTAATAAAGTGGATTAAAGGGAATAATAACTTCATTTTCGGTCTGTTAGTCACAGAACGCTTAAAGTATATAGTGCACAAGCCGAAACAATCACTTTTATTATACATTCATGGTATGAATATGATGAACAGGTTTAAATGGACATAAAGGTGTGTAAATGATGACAATTTTATTATATATATATATAGTTAGTTGTGTGTGAACTATCCCTTTAGAATGGTGTATGCTCAAATCATAAATGCCTTATGCAGGATAGGCCATCAAGCCATGTATTATCATCAGAAAGGCAAAAGTAAAACCATTGAACTTTTTTTGTATCAGTTTTAGGGCTTTAATACACATCCTCCACATGACGTTTTCCTCAAACGAATGAAAGTGCCATCAGCTCTTTAACGTCTGATGATATTTTAAATACCTTCACTTGTGTTGAATCTGTGTAAACTGTAATCAGAGTCAAACTAGTGCCGCTTTCCTTCTAGCTAACTCTGTGTCTTTCATTTCTTTCTTCTTCTTTTTTTACCAGCCGCAACTAAATATAGATTTCACTTTTTTTTATCAACCGAGAACAACCTTAATTTAATTGCTAGGTTAGGCAATACTTCAACCACTTTGCCTTTAATTACTAATCAGAAAAATCGATTCGATCCAGTACAAGTGACAGGTCAAAGTAATAAGAGAACGGAAACGAGGACGTTCTAAAGTAAACTTTTTTACCGCGAATTTTGACGAGTTGAACGTCATTTGAACAATCGCTTCTAAAATTCACAAAAACAATGTTTATTACTTACTTTGGATGTATATTTTCTCTTGTAATTCATCGGCTGTTAAACTCTTCTCCGTTTGGCTTCTCTGTGGATCTGGTTTGGTAACACGCCTCGCTGAGGGTGGAGTTCCAAATCAGACTTAAGGATAGCTTTGCTATAAACCTCTTACTTCAAAGATAGCAAGCTAATTAAAAACATATTTGTATGTTAAATGGTCTCTCAAAATCATTATGCCTTTCTGTCTGGCCTCTATTGTGTTCAGGTCCATTGTAATGAACAGAAGACTGTTCTGTTTATGAAGTTACAGTCTTAAGTCTAAAATGACTGTAATATGACTCCATAAAAAGCTTTTTTTTAGTATAATGTTAATATTATGGTACTGCATTGTATTTTATGTGACAAATAGTAAACCCTTGCCTGTGCAGCCTAGTAACATTTTCCATCTTATTGTACAATAAATAAGACTCCCTTTGTTTGGACAGCTCTGTCAAGTACACACTGCGTGTTAGTGGTTTGTGGTGTTGCCAACGTCTGCAGGCGGCTTCTCCATGTTCGAACTTGTCCATGAAAGCCTGCGCTCCATAGTCACGTAAAGGACCACACCTCACCCTGAACAACAGCTTTAGAAATGTATTTGTTACTTAGAAACATGTCGTGGGTCTTTGGAGACATACTGTAAACATTTTGTAAGGCACCTTTTTAGTGTTTGTGCCTAGAACCTGGTACTAATTCTTTGGCGTAATTAAAGTTAATGTGTTTCAAGGAACTTGTGGATTAGGTCTGGGATGCAGGAAATCCTCATTAGAGGCTCTCTGGACTGGATGTGAATTTATCTAAGCTTGATTCCACTTTTTAGTGTTAGATAGTGGGAGGGAGTCTAACGGATTTGTGCTGGTAATATGAAAGACTGTTTACTTCCAAGTAACCCAGAAGTGGAGTTTTCCTAAACTTAAGGTCTGTGTGGTTCTTTTTCCCCAAAGCTTGAGAAATTATTGTAGGTCACACGTGTGAAGGCCTCTGACTCACTCTTAAAACAGGATGATGGTGATTCATTCTCTGAATCAAGTATAAAAAGCGCTGTAGTTTTATAATTTGCTCGGTATAATTTTGTCATGAGATCCTCGTGCCAGTGTTTTTAATGTCTTACAGGAACTCATGCCTGCTTGGAGTTATTCAGGCCATGTGTTCTGTCTGAACTTGTTCGTTCAGTAAGGGGAAACATTATGAAACACTGTTAAAGACTGAACCAGATTGGGCAAGTCTGTTGTAAAGTTTTTTTTAAAAACTGGTTTACGCTTTGATGTGGGGAATGGTTAACTTCAATTGGATTTGCATACTGAGTTTTAACTTCTGTGATGGATTTTTAACAACAAACACATTAGTTAAACATGCACAAGGTTTGCTAAGTCCATATATTGTATATGCTGATATTTATGGAGTAAAGCGTCCTTAACGATGATGAAAAGAGACAGAGAGGAAACACAAGCACAATGAAAAGGGAGTGGAATGTTGGTTGCGTAAAAAAAAAGGAAAAGGGCTCATCTGATTGGTTTCCCCACCTTAAGAATGTAGATGTGAGTCACAAAAACCTGCTTTAACATGAATTGACTACATCTACCCTGCCTTTCACTGTACAGAGATTATGGAGAACCGGGTGGACGTTTTTGTTGTGTACTCAAAAGAATAAAGACTGAATGGTGTAACAGGAATACACCAGAAATACAATCCTTTTGCAAAACAGCTTGAGGATTTGTTTAAGAAAAGTGGTTTGTTATTCCACAGTGCAAAAGGCATCTGAACACATGTGTATACGTATACACATATGCATATGTTCATTTATTAGCTGAAGAGCATTAAAAAATGAAATAAGAACATTTGGTGTGAATCCAAATGAAATGTCATGCCGGCAAAGCACGTCATGTTTATCTCAGTTATTTTCATTCTTGTCATTTTCTTGCTCAACAGTCACATGCAGTTTTTTTTAAAAGTAAAAGTTTTCACCTGCATCCATCGATTTTAACAGATTTAAGCGAGCAGCAGATTGTAAGAAAATAAAAAGCAGATTTTAATGCATCTCAAAATGTAAACAACTCCAAACAGTAATTAGGAAAGAATGTTGAAAGGGTAGCATACAAACAGAATTTCTAACCTCGGAGAATGTTTACTTTTCTGGATATGTTTATCAGTGAATGAAAAACTCTCTCATACACACACAGAGGCAAAATGGCCTTATTTGAATTTGATCATCTGGCAGTGTTGAGCATTTACCAATAAATTCCTGATGTTTTAAATACTGCAAATTCTTGGAAGACAATACATTGGAGGACCACCATTTAAGCACACATTAGCATATGCATACACACCAACTAATATACAAAATAGTAACTCAGCAAACATATATACAATATATTGAATAATAATAATAAAAAAAATTAAATACAGTAAAAACTGTTTTGTACAAATTTGTAAACAAACTATTTTAAATTTACATTCTAATTTCAATATCTAGGTGGATTTGGGGCGTCTGTAAACAGAGCATTTACTTTATTTGCTGGCTGAAAAATGAATGAAGAAATGTAGACTGAATTTGATGTATATAAACATGCTGTTTCCACTTGAGAGCAAAAATAACGTATTCAACTTTACCATTTTAAGTTTAACATTTCAACAAGAAATTAAGCCATATGAAACATAGTCACATTGCGTTGCTGCAGTTACAAGACATAAGTCACATTGCACCATATAAAGTCCCATTGTGAGTCACAATTGGGAAATTTAAGTGAAAATGTTGTCATCATTTACTCGCTCTAACATTAGTGCAAACCAGTGACATCCATGCATACCATGAAAGTCATCAGTGTTTAGTGTTGTTTTGCACCCCATTGAGTTTCACTGGGTGGACAAAACCTGTTGAAACATTGTTCAAAATATAAAAAGAAAGTTTTACGGGTTTAATACAACACAAGGATGAGTAAATGATGACAGAATTTTCTTTTTTGAGTGAACTGGTTTTTTCAAGTCACGTTGTGAGTTATGAAGTCAGAATTACTCAGGCTGATGATGCACTGGGCAACTTTTTTTGAGAAATGTTGCTTGAGCACTTTTCAATTCAGAAATTTCTTGATAATTTGGGCCTGTGTCTCACCTGGTTAACCATTTATTGCAACATTTCCTATTGTAGCCCGGCAACATTACTTAAAAACTTGCTCAGTGTATCATCAGCCTCAGTGTCCCCCCAGTTTCTTCTAGGAAAAATAAAAATAAGTATGAAAACATGTGAAGCAAATAGTGATTTAACATAATTTGCAGTAACGTTTTGCTTGTTAGTGTCCGTTAAAAAAACAGACAAATGTAATTAATAGTAATTATTGTAATTACCTGGGCTTATACCATATGTTTTATATTTGCTTAATTTAAAGTGCCCGCTGGTGTTGGTGTTCTGGATCTTGGCCTAACAGACACCACACCACACCCAAAACCCTGAAGAGACTTGCTTTAGTTCAACTAAAGACAGCGTCATCCTGAATGTTGACATTTCGACCCCTATAAACATTTCAAATATACAATGTTGTTTATCAGGCCACAACTTTCCAGCAAAAAGATCCAGTGGATATAGGGTAAGCATACAAGCTTCTTCCTCAACTACCAACCGTCCACGGAGTTGGCCATGTTTGAGGTCACAAGGTGGTGAACATGAGGAACACTTTCCATCTCTCGGAGTTCCACTTTGAGTAAAAGTATTATCCAAGTTAGGAAGTGTTTTTAGGAAGAGATGACCACACTGTATGCGGGCGCTGGTTGGCATTTGCTCACCAGTTTCTTGCTGTTTGTATCTAAATGAGCATTTGAGCTCTTCATGTTGGCAATGGACCTTGCCTTGTGTATCTGCCGTGAGCCCTGCATCCTGTGAATACATTCAAAGCAGCGTTTGAACACCAGGTAGAGGATTTCGCAGAGGGAGAGCAAGATGCACACCAGACTTGTCACCACCATGAAGATGGTGAAGATCCGCTTCTCTGTAGGCCGAGAGATGAAGCAATCCACCACATTGGGGCAGGGATGCTCAGAACACTTCACCAAGGTGGGGAAATCATAGCCTTCATAGATGTGATACAGGAGATACACGAAGGTTGCATCCACTCCCATTTTAAAAACCAGTGAGAGGACGTATGTCCACCAAAGACCGCCGCGCTTCTTTCCGGTGTTGGCGTACAACCGCTCACAGCCCTCGCCGTATTTGATGCGGTGCTTCCGCTCGCGTTCCTCGCGGTAGGCCACATGCAGCACCACGAGGAACGACGGACAGGTGACGAAGATGAGCTGCAGCGCCCACAGACGTATGTGGGACACTGGGAAGAAGTGGTCGTAGCAAACATTATGGCAGCCAGGCTGAGCAGTGTTACAGGCAAAGTCTTTCTGCTCGTCGCCCCATACCTTCTCCGCAGCTACGACGAATACCATGACCCTGAAAAGGAAGACTATGGACAGCCAGACACGGCCAAATGCGGTAGAGTACTTGTTGACCCCACTCAGGAGACCCTGAAGAAAAGCCCAATTCATGGCACCCGCGAGCGCTCAGGTTCTCTCACCTGAATACCTCTCACCTGAGAGGGAGGGGAGCAGAAAGAGAGACAAAAGATTCACTTGCATGGTTTCTGTTATACAAAGAACTACAGGCTTCTGTGATGATTCAAAGTTTTATTAAAACAGGGAGTCTTAAGTAGTAGTATATTATTACTTACTACTTATTACTACTTTTAATGCCATATCAGCATCTAAGGCTACTCTCATGGCAAAAACTATTCAAAATATAGAAGTATAACAAATACAATACTATCAAACGAACACAACTTATATTGTACAAGATTTCTTACATTAACATTATTATAAAATGTCTATAACTTTTTCTGGCAGAATTATGAGAAGCCCCCTTAGAAAGATGGAAAAGACACCACTTTTATACCATACACGTTTATACCGCTTTCTACATTATATAATCTATAAAATTATAAGCTTGTAACATGCAGTGCCTTATTAATATATTTACATACAGTATGTATAAAGTATCTGATATACACGAATGCTTTATATATTTCAAATGAGGTTAATGAAGCATTTAGCTGAACATTAACTTACAATTAAATGGTTACATTTCAGATAACTTAACATATTAGATTTTTTAATATCATTAAAGTAGTTGTGAAAAAAACTGAAACTACATCAAACAAGACACTCAAATATAAAAACATCCCCGTATTAAAAAAGATTTTCACATTCAGGCATATATTTCCACTTATAAAGGGAAGAAATATAGAAGCAGTTTTTATAAGGATACAACCCACGACGATTTTAAACAGTCAATTAACTTATTCTGTTCACAAACCTATCTTTAAAAGTTTTTTACTGTAAACTTCAAAAAACGTACATTAAGTGCTAATGAACAATAATCTATATATGTATAGCTAATGTAGCCTATTAGTCGAACAAACTTCAGAATAATTAGTGTAAACTTACAGTCCGAGAACTCGCAGTTGTGTACAATCCAGTCGGAGAGCTGTGATTGTCCTGTTTGTAGCAGTCTGGCGAACTGCGGGCGTTAAACAGCTGACACGTGTGATGAAAGAGACACAGCGACGCCACCTAGTGTTCCACTTCAAGAGACGCTCTGACGCCCCCTGGAGGACAGCAGCTGCGCAGCTTTGAGCTGAACACGAAACCGGTGTTTGATTAAATAAAAATAATTATTGACCCATTTAATCCTTTTATTTATAATCTATACATTTACTCCTCCTCTGGTTAAGGATTTAGGAAATGATTTCACAGAAATGGCACTTGCAAGCGGCACTTTGTTCCAGATTACATAGATATTAGTTATTGTAATATACACTGCTCAAAAAAAATAAAAAGGCAACACTAAAATAACTCATCCTAGATCTGAATGAAATATTCTTATTAAATACTTTGTTCTTGCTGTTGGTGGACGGAGCGAGACATGATGTCCCAGATGTGCTCAATTGGATTCAGGTCTGGGGAACGGACGGGCCAGTCCGTAGCATCAATGCCTTCGTCATGCAGGAACTGCTGACACACTCCAGCCACATGAGGTCTAGGATTGTCTTTTGCATTAGGAGGAACCCAAGGCCAACAGCACCGTCATGTAGTCTGGGGGTCTGAGGGGTCTGAGGATCTCATCTTGGTATCTAATGGCAGTCAGGCTACCTCTGGTGAGCACATGAAGGGCTGTGCGGCCCTCCAAAGAAATGCCAACCCACACCATTACTGACCCACTGCCAAACCGGTCTTGCTGGAGGATGTTGCAGGCAGCAGAACTTTCTCCACGGCGTCTCCAGACTCTGTCACGTCTGTCACATGTACTCCGTGTGAACCTGCTTTCATCTGTGAAGAGCACAGGGCACCAGTGGCGAAATTTGCCAGTCTTTGTGTTCTCTGGCAAACGCCAAACATCCTGCACGGTGTTGGGCTGTAAACACAACCCCTACCTGTGGACGTCGGGCCCTCATACCACCCTCATGGAGTCTGTTTCTGACCATTTGAGCAGGGACATGTGGCCCGTTGGAGGTCATTTTGCAGGGCTCTGGCAGTGCTCTTCCTGTTCCTCCTTGCACAAAGGCGGAGGTAGCGGTCCTGCTGCTGGTTTGTTGCCTCCATGTCTTCTGATGTACTGACCTGTCACCTGGTAGCTCCTCCATGCTCTGGACACTACGCTGACAGACACAGCAAACATTCTCGCCACAGCTTACACTGATGTTCCATCCTGGATGAGCTGCACTACCTGAACCACTTGTGTTGTAGACTCCGTCTCATGCTACCACTAGAGTGAAAGCACCGCCAGCACTCAAAAGTGACCGAAACATCAGCCAGAAAGCATAGGAACTGAAAAGGGGTCTGTGGTCACCACCTGCAGAACCACTCCTTTATTGGGGGTGTCTTGCTAATTGCCTCTAATTTCCACCTGTTGTCTACTCCATTTGCACAACAGCATGTGAAATAGATAAACTGGTGTCGCTTCCTAAGTGGGCAGTTTGATTTCACAGAAGTGTGATTGACTTGGGAGTTTCATTATGTTGTTTAAGTGGTCCTATTGTTTTTTGAGCAGTGTGACACAGTTTAAACATTTGAAAAGATATCTAATTATGCCGATGAAAACACAACCAAAAACATAAGCACAAAACGCTTTTTGATTTTCTAACAGGTGTTCGTATTTTAATTTTGAACTGCATTGGTTTGTCTCCAGACAAACAGAAGGGATCTTAAAATTAATGGATAATGTCCTGATAAAATATTCCCAGTACACTTCTCACTTTGTGCGTTATAAACATTAGCTTTAAAAAACAAAAAAAACTCAATTTTTTCAATTAAATAAACGCTTCTTTAAAAATAAAACATGGAGAATAGGTGATTAACCTAGAAACTGCTGAATGTATTCAGCCAAGAGATCTTCGTTGTTTGCAGTGGCAGGTTTGTGTTGACACTACACTCTGAGCTAGATTGAATTTAAACATTTTCTGATATTTAGAGCCAGGAAAGAAAACATTGAAGTATGAATCCAAACAAGAGATGAGAACAAAACAGTATTTATTTCATTTAAACTGTACAACAGTTGCTGATATATTGTTTGCATGAAAAGTATTGGTTGACGCGCATCGCAACCACTGTATAATTAAACATACACGCCTCTGGGACTATGTTTTTAAGATTCATGTTGTACTGGGAGCGGTTCACATTATCTGTTCTCAAGACCGAGAACCGGGTCATGACTGCACAGAGTGTAAAAATACCCTCATCTGAAAAATCACACAAAGGACACGGAATTCAAACATGAGAAATGACTGTGACAGAGTAATGACAACATAACTTAAAGATGGACAGTGCTGAAGGGCATGATTATGATTTTGTCATGTGCTCAGACCTCAGGGACGTCCGACACCCGATTAAGGATGCAACCGGGCAGAGGGATACAGGGGGATATGGTTTAGGAATCAATCCCACAGAATATTATAATAGCTGGTCAACAAAACAGAGGCAGTTTCAAGTCAAAGGAAAAGTGACTTGAATGGACCTCAAACGCAGGTGTGCGCTTTCCGCACAAGGAGCTGTCAGTCTTGGTCAAGGGCTTTCACACCCTTATGACCGTTCTGAGAAAGACGACCACAAGTCCAGGCCTCAAAGGTTATCGAAAATCTATAAAACATAAACCTTTGTTTTGTTACAATAAAATTCAACAAAATGAAAAATAAAATGAAACCATATATAAAGGGTCCTTTTTTTGAATCCTGTGGCCAGTTTGGGTATTATTCTTCCTCGCTCTCATTCTCCGGGTCCAGATCTGAATCACCATTCGCTTTTAAGTCATCGTTCATGTCCTCTTCATCATCATCCTCCTCCTCATTTTTGTGGTTCTTTTTTTCTTCCGTAACGTCCATTGCTGCCTCATCATCTTCCCAGTTCTGAAAAGACAAATTAGCATGAGCACAATCCCACAACTCCACATTGCATGCACAAGAACTGAGAGCATCTCTTACATCAGAGTCATCCTCAGGACGCCCTTCATCTTCTGAGCCTTCCTCCTCATCTGAAGACTCTGTAGAGAAATTAATTTATTCTTTTATTTTTTGCAAATCTTTAATTAACAATCAGATTTAAAAAAATAGATCAATTAACTAAAGAAAGAACAGACGAGATAAATGGCTTACACACAGAACAAAATTTTCTTAATGAGTCTATAGATATTTCATGTGTTTATTTTATTGCAAAAATTGGTTCTGGTAACTAAAAATAAATAAATATAAAATACATACAATTAAAAAAAAGTGATTTACCTTCTTCATAAACCAGCTGTGCATTGCGAGAAATGTTACCAATGTTACCACTTTTTCTTGCCACCTAGTAGTGGAAAAAAAAAGATTTTAAATACAAAAACAAAAAAAATACCAAAGCAGTGATTTACATCTGTTCTAGATGCTTGTGTTCGAGCAGCTTACTTGTGTCATGAGCAAGTACAATTTGCCATGGAGTCGGGTGAGCTGCTGATATAACTTCACCCTGCTCTCAATTACATGGTAGATGTTGCCCAGCTGAGATACTAGATCCGGCAGCTGTGAAGAAACAAGATAAAGAGACCAAATGAGGAACCCTACATCGGTGGATTCAAGACTAAAAATGCACCGTCACAACATTAAGATCCGGATTATACATATTTGTAACATATAGATGCTCACAGACTTACCGAAGACAAGTATGATGTGTGTTGTGTAAGTACAGCCTTAAACCACTGAACTATAAGCAGAGCCCTGCACAGAGAAAATCATGTTATGAAGGGTTTAAAATATTTGATTATTAAAAAGTAAATGAAAACCTACAGAAATGAAAATTACTTACGCAAATGGATGCCCCTGCAGTCTTCTGGACAGCTACAGAAACAAGCACAAAACAATTAAATTTTTTAATTGAATTCAAATTAAAATAAGCCATTTCAAAGGTTTGGGATGAGGTCTTGAAAGATTCCTTAGCCTATATCGCTCTCTTTCTCTTACTGATCCTGAACTTTGAATGCTAATATACATACACACAGACACCATAAACATTGAATGTCAGAATGACAAAATACCTCTTCCAGCAGTGGCAGGACAGCCAGGGGTGGCAAATTGGCAACAGTTTTCTTTATCAAAAGCTCTTTTTTGGTTTGGAAAACTTTCTGTTAGAAACAAAGTTTAAACGAGAATGTTAACAACATGCATAGACAATTTTGCCTCCCAGTTTATTCAAGTGGTCATTAAATAATTTTGTACCAAGATGTGTAACTTACGGCAAGGATCCGCTCATCTTTGCTCTCCAGTCCCTGCACAAGCAGTACAGCAAAATTGTCCGTCTGCAGGGAGGATGAGCCTTTACCAGCGCCCTTGCCTGCCACACTCAACTCGATCTGATTTAACCGCTCCTCAATGGAAATCTACAATAAGATGGAGAGGATTTTGAAGAATTAAATCAAAGAAAGTCCTTAAGTTAACTCTTGTTGGTGGGAAAAATTTTAGCATGATTTTAAGTAAATGTAATGAACTGTGTTAAAGTCTTGAGCCTTACCTCTGTTTTACCGTCCTCTTTTTTCCTCTTTGCTGCTTCATTGGGAGTTAATTTGATTTGTGCCTTGTGTCCCGGAAGTCCTGGTACTAAAACCATGCTCTGTTTGTTAACAACTGGTGTCTTCACCTAAAAGATGATGCACAAATTAATGCATTGAACTTTTTTTTAACACCAAGATTTATTTATATATATTAGGGCCGGGACTCGATTAAAAAAATTAATCTAATTAATTAGAGGCTTTGTAATTAATTAATCGAAATTAATCGC
>JAUMHQ010000078.1:8803594-8813915 GCA_032361165.1 Enteromius paludinosus | reverse complement strand
ATTTGAGTCAATAATTTAGTGGTCAATTCATAAGGACAGGCACTTCTTTATTCTTAAATGATTCTCAGCCGTCTGAAGTGAGTGCGGATCGGGGCGCATTTTTCTGTCCGGGCCCAGCCCGCGTCCGACAGAGCAGTAACCGAACCCGACTCGAGCCCGGCAGGCATTAAGATATTTATGTCCGAGCCCGATCCCAGCCAGACTCATACTAATGACACATGCACTTTTTTGTGTGGAAAGCCCGCTTTTATCAATCAACTGTAGGAAGGCGTTCGGAAATGTCAACAGAGGAGAGCATGACCAAGACCGACCCAAACATCCTTTCTAAACATCTGTCCGAACCCGGTCCCTGAACGAATAGTTTTTAGGCTTCAATGAATGATTTATTAAAATAGTTACTTGCTCTCACCTACTGGCGGTTTACTTTCATAGTCGGCTACTTGCTGAGCATGATTTCATATATATATATATATATATATATATATATATATATACACATATACACTACATGTACATTAAAACACCAAACTCAACATTATGCTGTTATAAGTTTGCCTGCAAGTTTAAGCATTCATGCTATATTTTGGCTACAAATAACAGTCATAAATGCATATGAATGCTGCTTCTGTTTCTTCTGCAGTGGAATTATCAATTTTGTGAATGTGGGAATTTCATACGATTGGTAAAATTATCTTATTAAATTTCCTAACTTCCTATTGTATATTTCCTAACAAGAAAATTGTGGCCAGTGAAAATGCTGAGTGGCTAATAAATTTGGAAAACCACAGTGGCTGGTGAGCAAAAAAGTTAATGTCAAGCCCTGATATAGAACAGTTATTTACCACATTAAGAAATGTTAAAAATGTTTTTGGAGCACTAAATTAGCATAAAATAATGATTTTTGATTTTTTAATAATGATTTTTTTTATTTAATAATGATGACCCTCTGAAGCCTGAAATAGCTTCTGAAATGTAAGCTTTATGTCACAGAAAAAAAATACATTTTCTAATATTAAAATAGCAAAATTATTTTAAAATGAAATGAAAATTCCTCAATTTACTGCATTTTCTTTTAACAAATAATGCAGCCTTGGTTGGCACCAAACTTTTGAACAGTAGTGCATACTTCATAAAAAGACTTCATCTTACAGTATGACAGTGTTTTCTAGGCAGAAACTCTTACCTTGGAGACAGCCGTGTCTACAGAGAGAGAAAGAGTGCCATATATATCTCTGACTAAGCATACGTGTCTCTCTGATGTGTTAAAAGGCTGTGGGAAGAGACGGCATGTCAGTATGATTGACCAAGTAAAATCCCAGTAAAATCAGTAAGTTTTTGATGAACTTACAGTTTTCTCCATGACAGGCTGCAGGTGATGTCCGTATGCCAGCATCAGGTTCTGTCTGTCAGCACACAGAGCTGCTGCGAGCAGAGGCACAGGCACAGGTGAGTCTCCCTTCATAGTGGACACCTGCAGGGAACACGCTGGAGACAGCGGCTTCTTACACGGCCTATGAGAGAAATAACATGAGCTTCACTGACACAAGTTCAAAACAAAAATGATAATTCTGTCATTAATTACTCCTCGTCACCCTGCTGGCTTTTTGAACAGCATTCACTGAAAATAACGTAAGCTGTTCTGTGTCAGCAGCACTTTATGTGTGTGTTTACATAAACAACAAATCTGCATACATACACCGTTTACGTAATGGTGCAAAAATTGTGCTGCAGGGTGACATGCAAGAGACAAATTGTTGAATAAAGTCATTATTTTTGGTTTTCTTTGCACACAAAGTGTATTCTCGTAGCTTCGTAAAATGACAGTTAAACCATCAATGTCACATTTCTGAGCCTTGATCGTGCAAGGACAGGGATCTAGAGAGAGGTTGTACCAGTGCGACCAGCTGTTTGAGGGGGAAAAAAATAAAAATAAATAAAAATAAGTCTCCCTGTGGTTCAACACACATCAAGGCCGGGACTCACCAAGCCGACGGAATTTGTCACATCGCACTGCATCCAGTACAGATACCAGAATAGGGTATATTGTATTTTTGCCACGGATGATGAGAGAAGATGAAAATAACGATTGTCAATTTTTTTCACTAAGGATGTTAAGTTAAGGCCTTATTCATCCGAAAATCATTTAGGCACCAACACTTTTTCAGACAAGATTGTTACACATCGTTGACCCGAGTGTCATGGCGCAACAAAACCTACAAAAGAACCTACTCAGCATGACAAATTCCTGATAGAAAACTAATGCTGCATTCTATTTATGACGTACTGACACAAGTTTCAAATAATTTTCAACTGTCACTTTGTCACGTCCAGTTTAGAAAGACTTAAGGCCGATTTATGCTTCTGTTTTAATTTTACTTCTGCATCGTCGTCCGCGTCGACAGTACCTCAGCAAAAACCGAAGAAGCGGCTCAGAGAAGGGTATAGCTGTGATCGCGGCAAATAAATATTAAGTCATTAAATGGTTATTTAAAACTACAAAAAGAAGAGGACGGAAAATGAGATGACGACATTCAGTCTCAACAAGGACTTGTACCACGGCAGATAAAAATTGTTTGTTGCGGACAACTACTTATGTATAATGCTATGTAGTATAATAAATTATATGGCACTTGTTCTTTGCTTCAATTTATTTTAAATAATAATGTTTAACATTGAAATATTTGAAAGTGCTCATTAAAACAGACATGACTTAAGTACATAGGTTCTAGCAGACTAATCACAGCACTTGCGGTCCGCATAGAATTTACACGCCGTTACATTTTTGGAGAGGTGCACATTAGGTAATGCGTAGGTTACAGCATATGCCCGTGCGTCTCTGTTTAGGCTACGGTGTAGGTTCAACGCAGAAGTATAAATTAGGCTTTAAGCTGTTGTGATGCAACAACTGTTGCGTTTGTTGTAGACATGGTGTTAGTTAACCATTTAACATGAAAACTTGGGTCCCCCGAGCACCCGTGCAAAAAATTAGTCTAGAGCCCTGAAGGACCCTTGCGACCCTACTGAGATCTCTCAGAATTCATTAAAAATATCTTAATTTGTGATAAGAAACTAAACGAGGTCTTACAGGTTTGGAATGATATGAGGTTAAAGGTGCTCTATGCGATCTTGTTTGACGTCACTTCCGCTGACGTAAATTCCTCCGAGCGTCTTTACTTCGGTCGTGCCTCAGCCATTTTCCAACACCGCTAACCCACTCTCAGATTCACGCTGTACAATGAACTGTCTATTATGTACACGCGCATTAAACTTCTTGCTGATTGGTTGGCCGAAGGGGTGACGCATACGGTTTGAGATAAAAATGAAATCGAGCTAAAATCCTGCAACATCACATAGAGCACCTTTAAGTAATGACAGAATTATTATTTTTGGGTGCATGACCCCCTTGAAGAATTCAGTAAGGCATACTGATTAATACAGGATGCACAAACTCACCCATTGAGAAAGTGCTCAAAGAGATGAAGCTGACCATCCTTGCACACCACTGCTAACCTCACAGCCTGTAAAAACACACAGAGACAGCGGTCAGATCTTCATAAACCAAAATGACTGATAATTATAGTAAAGGCACGATCCCCGTCAATAAATCCTGACCTCATCTTTGGAGTTAGATGTCTGAAGGTCTATGTGTTGGGGTTCATCTGACAGAGTAAAGGACACCACAGAGTTCTTGTCTTTGCCATCGGACCGTACCTGCCTGATGAGCAGAGAGAGAAGCAATTAAGATTTCAGTCTTTCAGGCCTCAAGATTTCTACAAACTTTAAATCAGTTCTAATTTTGTTTCACAGTCCAAAAATAAATAACAGTTTAATATACTAAGATAAAAGCCAAATAAAATAGCTACATAAGCATATAAAAACTGTATGCTTACAAAAGACTGCATGTGAAATATGCTTCAAAATCCATAAACATTTTAAATGAAGTTTTATCCATTCATAACCCAATTAATATTAGCAAAATGTGATTTAAAGAAAAAGTGCCTTTGCAATTCAATTTCAAAATACTTTATATAGACTTAACAGCCAAGATAAAGGCAATAAATAACAAATAGGTTTTACACAAACTTGTCAAAATAAAAAAAATGATAAAAAGCCTAACAAAAGCTGTCAGTAGAATCAGAAACCAAAAAAAAAAGTGGAAATACACTTTGATCCTAATAATCTCATTATGGACCAACTATAATACTGAATTGTACACAAATTATAAATAATCATAAATATCATAGACTCATTTAAGCTATTTAAATAAAAAATAAAAAATCAACACTTACCACACACTCAGGAGCCTGTCGTGAGCTGCCCCTGACAAGAAGTACATCCCATTACTGTCTGGGGGTCGTGTGGTGGCAAAGCACAGGGTCGTTATCATGGTAGAATGACCTGTGAATTTCTACAAATTTGGGACATTTCATTGTTAAATCTGAAACTCTTCCGTTTTCATTTATCTGTGGTCAGAAACATGGAGATCTGACTTACCCTGTATACTTCCTTAGTCTCCAGGTTCCACATCTTGATGGTCATTCCCGCCGACAGCAGGAACTTTCCATCTGGACTTATACACAGGCTGCTGACGGCCGATCTGTCTGCCTTCCATTTGCTAAACACAGAACAGTCACATTTGTTAATGAAACAGACTTTACTATGCTGGATAAAGCATCTGTCACCGCACGTTCAACACACAGATGCACAGACTCACCAACGAACTTTTCCTGTCTGCAGGTCCCACTCGGCTATGTGTGTGTCGTCTGAGCCGCTGTACAACACGGAGTCTTCCGGATGCCACTGAACACTGTTCACCGGTTCACTGTGACCTCCCTCCTGACAAGTTAAGACATCATTAACATTCCTAATTTCACCTGTAGGTAATGTGTGCCACTTTGTTTGTCTTTTTTGTGTAAACAGTTTTGCACCAAACTTGTACAAAATCCCTCAAATCTTTGAGTTACACTAGTCACATTTATTAAGGGGCCGGCATAAGGAGATAATTTCTTACCAGAGTGCAATGAAGGTCTCCCTTAACTGTACTGTAGATGAGGATGGACCCAGCAGCAGTGCCCAGCGCCAAAAGATCTGACTGCTCAGGTGCTGACCCGGCATCGCATTTCCTCCTCTTCCTCTGTGGCAACTCCTAAAGCACACACATAAAGCAATATTTATCATTGTAAAAAGACAACTTGTGCTGCCTTTTAGTAAAGTCCCATAGAATTAAAAAAAAAAAAAAAATCACAAAAAAACACTTTTATCTTTTTTAAGTGTTTTTATGTTTCACTTTTTAATCATTTAGTGCATACTGGAAAATAAAAATACCTTTTTACTGGTTAAAAAAAAACACTTGCAATTTATTACTGGGAACTGTAGTCTCTATAAGTCAACTATTCCATGCCTTAATGGTACCTCTTCCAATTTTACAAGTTAGTTAATACTAAGAAGTATTAATACTGATCCCTAGCTAACAGTACAGTCTATTAAATAATTACTAGATTCTATTCAGTTTGTACTATGACAACTGAAATATAACTATATGTGTAGATACAAGAAGTAGAGCTACTGAACAGCAAATCTTGATCAAGTACCAACTAGAAAACATACTAGTGCGAAATGAAAGTTAAGATATAGAAATCACAAACGGAAAATAATTCCAGGTCCAACATTTGCTTGTGTTACTAGTAACAATGGAAGAATGACTTGTCAAAGCTGTTTATGTCCAACACGATCCAGAATCAACGAAGTTCTGCGTGTTAGGGAACATATCAAAAGTTTGCAATCTCTGAAAGACACTTTTACAAGAGCAACAACTTAAAGTTGTGTAAGGGGTCGCGCAACCATGATGTGACCATGTGTTATCTAAAGTGACATTAAATATAAATACAACACTGGTTATTAATAAAACCTCAAATATCGGCATTATACCAACACACACACGTTGACGTGATTTTGGATTTAACGTTACAAAAGAAACTTACACGGAATCATCACTTTATCCAACAACTCATTCTGCCTAATTACGTTATTAGCTACCGACAACCAACAGACGAATAAAACAATGTTAACAAACCACAAAATACGCATGCAGCCGCGCTTTTGGCATTACTTTAGCGATTTTAACATGTTTTAATGATAAGTTTCGTGTATGCTCTGCGGGTCTCGAGGCCTGTGTCTGAACATGTGCCACACGCAACATGTGCGCAGCGCGCTCCGCGAACGCAGCTCTGAAGCACCCAAAATTGATATTCCTAAACAATCCGTGCATGGTTTTATGATCCATTTCAGGATAAATACAGAGCGAAAGCGACTAGAAGCCCCAACAGTGATGCACTGCGTTACACAGGCCGCATCCCCGACTGCTCCCAAACACTGTGCGCTACCTGAACAGTTCGGCACGGTCCCCATGTCACACAGGTACAGGCTGCGCTGAGGTGCGCGGAAGGCACGTATTCCTGTTGCAGAGTTTTGCTGTCGGTGTTCCAGATGCGCAGTCTCCCGTCCTGTGCGCAGAGAGCCAGGAACTGCTGTGGTTTATGGCTGAAGGAGCAGGGTAGCGCAGCTCGGCCTCCATCCGCCGCCATCTTACCATTCCGCGTGCGTCCGTCTGCTCCACGGGAAACACGTGTGAGAGACAATTGGACAGCGCGCATGCGCCGCTGCACAGACGCAGCGAAAACGCTAATTGGTCGCGCTAGGTTATGGGGGCGTGCCATTTGTGGTATTAACCAATCACTGAGGACGCGGAAGTTTTATGCTCGAGTTTTGTTATCTAGTGGAATTTGAAAACGAAAATTATCTTCAGGAGTTATCAAATGTATAGGCTATTTGAGGTAAATAGATTTTAGTACATTGTACCTAGACTAAATAAACTACAAGTTTATGTGCCATTATATATATCTATTATCAGAGTAACTCTTTAAATTAAAAATAAATGGATAAAATGTACATTTTTTGTACCGTTATTTAGTCAAAAGACACTGTGGGTCATATATCTTAATGTATATTTAAAACTTTAAAATTATATATCTCTTCGTGTATATTTAAAAAATAATTCAGTTGTTGTTTTAACATTGTCTTTTTTTCTCAGGATTAATACAATTTTAAATTGTATTACAAAAGTTAATATCTATTAAACCTTGTTTATGTTATTTGGCACACCTTAAAGACTCCCTCATTACTATGACCCCTAATAACATATTTTCTTTTTAAAAGCTTGATTTATTTTATTTAAATATAACAAATGTGTTTTACAAGAGTTCAATTATTTGTTTGTTTTTGCAAAAAGAAAAAAATAATTAATTGTAATTATGTTTAATATTATATAATAATATTATATAATAACATAATGCCCTAACCTTGTCTAAAAATTTAAGCCTCATAAAAAGCTATATTTTCTCATACGATATATATCATAAGGGAAACAAGATCAGGTAAATAATAGCATTTGTCTAGTTTATTATTGTACTACTGAAAACAAAGAAAGAAACCATCTACCGGTGACCAGGTAGTACTACATTGATCAGTGACGCTTTTCCATCATGGCGGCGCCCAGCGACAATCATGCTTGCGCTGATAAATAATTTTTCTTCTAACAAAATCGACTCAAGCTAAGTTGTCACTTAAACTAGTATCTATCCAGTAAATAATCATACATATATAATTACTCAGGTATTACGACAGGCTGTTTGAAATAATCTATTTACCACACATTTGTTTGACTTTATATTTTACGAAGGTTGTTGAATAGTGATTATTTGTAGTGAATTATATAATGCATGTTTGGTCTGTTTCTACCAATATGTCTATTCTGGTCCGTGTAGAAGCAATCAAGTAGCAGCTGTGTGTGATGCTTCAAGTCATTCTCTGTTGAGCTAAAAACCATGACAGGTTCACTACATTTGGGTCTCTCTTTCATTACTCGTAAATTTACCAAAGCCTGTGTTATGTGTTTGGAGAGACATAATGTGATTCGCAATAAACCAAATCTCTTTGCTCTGAGAAACTTTGGTACTGGCCCAAATGATTCTGACAGAGACGACAGTAGCTCAGATGCTTCTGCATCCACTTTCCCACAATTCTCCCAAAAAGCTTCTTTGTTTGGAAGGCGTCGACCTCTGTCCCCACTGGAGAGGGTCAGCCAGCTCCTGCCTGAGGATGCATTAAGTCAAGATGTTTGGGCTCTACGGGACACTAGAAATGCTGAGGTGGAACAGGACGCCCAAAGTCTGGGGGAGGAGCGGGAAGAAGCATTAGAGGAACCTCAAGGATCTTTTGCTCCACATCATGTGTGCGTTCCTGGGGAAAGGCCAATGTGTTTTGGAGAGACTCTGCTGGCTGAGTTCAATCGAAAGAGATGTTTAGAGTTTCGGAAGATGTTCCAGCTAAAGGAGGGACTGAAGCTCCTTAGCAACTGGGGAGTAATAGCTCATGATGACATTGAGGGGCGACCTGCTGGAAGCGTCATATGCACTTCAAAGAGAATCCCGATTGTCATTCGTCGACCCGGTCTGGATGAGTTCACTCTCTTCATGAAGAGAGGGCCAGCTATTGCATACCCTAAAGTAAGAAATAAATATCACAAAACAGCAGTCAGTCATCAATGAACCAGTAATAGCTGCACTCTTGTCATGCAGGTCAATGATGTCATGCATATTCGAAAATCCATTAAAAATGCAATTCATACACGCAATACGTTAAACATACATTTTCTGTAATTGGATCCTATTCCTCTGCAGGACGCCAGTGCGATGTTGACCATGATGGATGTGACTGAAGGAGACTGTGTTCTGGAATCAGGCTCTGGATCTGGTGGCTTGAGTCTCTTCCTGTCCAGGGCCGGTGTGTGATTCGTCTTATTCTGTCTACTATGTGTTCATAAACACATAGAAGTATAATGATGAGTCACCTGATTATGTGGTTATGGGTGATATTGTCCTGCACAACTTACAGGTGTTCTTTTGTGATAATCACTTTGCGTTCATGTATGTCTGTGTCATCAGTGGGTTATAAAGGAAGTGTTTTGAGTGTGGAGATAAGAGAGGACCATCACAGACATGCTGTATTAAACTACCAGCGTTGGCGGTCCTCTTGGAGTCTTCGTCGAGGAGAGGAGTGGCCTGATAACATTCACTTTCACTGCGGAGATCTCAGATCTGCCGGACCTCTTCTGGCAGGGAGAGGTTTTAACTCGGTGAGTTGATATTTTTATTGTTTCGTGTATTATTATTTTAGAATCATTTGCTTGTCTGTATATGAAAGATGTTTTTTGTGTTAGGTTGCTCTGGATATGATTAATCCACATTTGGCTTTACCTGCTGTGGTTCCTCACCTCCATCCTGGATCTGTGTGTGCTGTTTATCTAGCAAAGTAATACAACAAATCTGTACACACACAAAACATCAGTGTAAACCATAGTCAATATATTAATATGTTTTTTTTTGTTGTTGTTTTTGAAAGATGTCTTTTATGCTCAACAAGGCTGCATTTTTTGATCAAAAATGAAGTAAAAACAAAATTTTTAGAGTCACATGATCCCTCTGAAATCATTCTTATATGCTGATTTGGCCCTCAAGAGACATTTATTACTATCAATGTTAAAATCAGTTATTGCCTAATATTTTTGTGGAAACCATGGTACATATGAATGTTTTAAAAGAAATGCATTCTCTCATAGCTGAAATTCACAATACATGCTTTTACTGTCCCTTTTGATCAATTTAATGGGCCTTTGCTGAATGAAAAAAAAATATTTTTTTGTCTTTGCTGCCAGTATCACACAGGTCATTGATCTGATGGAGGGTCTTAGATGCTCAGCTCTCCCTCTGGTGTGTGAACGCATCATTGAGGTTCAGTACAGGGACTGGCTTGTTGCCCCGTCATTTAAAAAAGATGGAACATTTAACAAATCAAAATCTCCTCATGACGATGACGATGAAGCAAATGAAGACGCAAAAGGTGACTTCCCTCATAACTCTGTCATTCTTTTAATGTTTGCACAGTGCTTACCTTTTGTTTTGCTTCATAAATGAGAGGTCGATAAAGTGTTGTTTATTACACAAAAATCCAAACATCAGTGCAAATCAAGTTAAAATATAAGTCATGCTCTATTAAAGGGGATTTGAATTGTCGGCATCCAGTGCCGTTTGGAGGTGTCCCATACATTGCACGTCCTCATCCTGAACAGGCTGGCCATACAGGTGAGTCAGCTTTTCATTTTTGTGTGTAATGTTTAATGAGAAACACCTAAACCTTTAAGCACTTTGTATGCAAGTGCATGAAGCTATTTTTAAGAATCCTATCAATGTCTGATTTTAAAATG
>JAUMHQ010000078.1:8749086-8762090 GCA_032361165.1 Enteromius paludinosus | reverse complement strand
GTGTCTACGGTGTGGAGTGAGTGCTGCAGGTCTTAATACTGTACGTGTAGAAATGGCAAGTGGGAGAGAAAAGGAAGGCTGCCCGGAGTTGGAGGATGTGCCAGCGTTGTATAAATCTGGTGTGTGGGAACTAGGGTTGGGTCGATAGACGATGCAATCGTCCATCGCCGATGGCCGATAGACATCACGATGCTGAGCTGGCATCGCGATCCTCCGCCCCGCCTCGCCGCAGCAGCAGCAGCCAGCTCGCGAAAAACACACTTAATCTATGGCGGCAAATCTATGCCTTCAATAAGCGAGCGCAGCGAGATGCTGACGAGCGCGGTAAATCATCTTTCCTCAGAGATGTTCCCAATAATGTGCTGTAAGTCAAGTCAAATTCAGTTTATGCATGATTACAACTTTTTAAACACTGTATCCTAAGTTGTGGATAATTAAGCAATATATCATATGCTGAAGTACATTTCTGGAGTGTTAAAGATTAAAAGAAAAAATAACAAGAACCATACAGAACCGAAAACCGTGATACAAACCGAACCGTGGGTTTTGTGAACTGTGCCACCCCTAATGTTTATGTATGTAAAATTTTTTATAAGCTTTACAAAATAACTACTGAAATGTTACATTTTAATTTGATATTTCTATTTTATGATGGATTTCATAGTTTAAAATTAAATAACTGGGGGAGTCTCTGAGACTAGCCTTAAACAATACAATCTTCACATAATTGGCAAAGAATATTAAAAAGTTAAGGTACAAAAGTAAAATATCAATAATGAATAATTGCAAGTAAGCAAGCAACCAAATTAGTAATTAAAATCAATCAACCTATAAATACAAGACCACAGGGGAAAAAACCTCTGAACTGGAAACTAAACAACATAGCAACAGGTCAGGTATCTGTATCATTGGCTCAAATATCCCATTCACCAAACCAGTGGCTGTCACAAACGTGCACGGAAAACAAAGGCACGTGAGGCTGAAACCCAGTTAATTCCGGTGTCCTGATATTCTGATATCTGATCAAAACGCAGAGATTTGGGTCAACGGCACGTGAGCTCGTATTTAATCAACCTGTAGAGATTTGGGTCGAACACAAGTGAACAGGTATCTGATCTACCTGTGGAAGATTTGGGTCACACACGGGTGTCCTGACATCCGATCCATATGCGGAGATTTCACGGTTTGTTATTTAGTAATGACCCATTAGACACGGCAGGAAATTGAGACTCGACACACAAGCAGAAGAACTACAGCCTTAACTCGCTATTTTTTTCCCAGACAGCTGGTGAGATGTCATAAAATTCACCTTCCTGCATGGCACTAATCAGAATGCTGTGGGATAATGAGGCGACAGATCATTCCTCATCTAATGCTGCGTAAGCTCAGGTTTCTCTACATTCAGTACAAAGCTTTGAAATGCATGATTTGGCCTCTTGATGTCCTTTTCATAAGGATGTGACAGGATGGGATCTGGAGCCCTGCCCTCATTAGTGTGCTCTTCTGAGGGAGTGTTAGTGAGGTAAAGAGGTGATGAGGCCTGACAGATCCATATGCCAGCCACAACCGGATACACACTCTCCCTCTCTCTCTCACACACACACACACACACTGCACATTCAAAACATAAAACACTATTAAGAATATATTAGAGAATATTATATTACAGAAGGCTCTAATATGTGCTTTAAAAGTACTAACAAACCAATATGCTAGTAATATGCATCCTAATAACCAACAAGTCAATATTGAGAACTAAAGTGTGTGTATGTGTGTGTTCATCCTTGTGCTGTGGGTCTCTCTTTTCAAACAGGTGGACATCTGTCCGCCTCAACACACACACACACACACACACACACACACACACACAAATTGAAAGCTGAGCCACAACCTTGTTGTCTTCTAGGATAAACCCACAAATACCCTAATGCAGGCTTAGCTGAGCACATATGCGTTTAAACACCACATAAGTAGAGCTCTTTATCTTAAACCCATCTCACTCTTTCAAATTGAAGAATAAACTCATGAGTCATTACGAGATGAAAAATCCAGTTTGGACAGATGACCCTCATGGGGGCATAAATATGGGGAATGAAGCTTTCGAACCGGCTGCAGTATATCTCAGCTTGATTTACTTCTGTCTGACTACCCTTTCCAGCAATAAAAATACATTTTGGTCACAGACTTTAAAAAAAAAAAAAAAAAATGATAAAAAAAAAATTCAGGAAAAAAAAACTTAATAACCTTTTACTAACCTAATTATTCAATGGTTACAGTAAAGATGTAGTTAAGTGAAGTTGAGTGAATATTTACATCCCTAATTCTTCCCGTCTAAAATAAACACGGCCTTGGTGAGCATAAGAACACTTCTTTCAAAAAAAAATAAATAAATCATAAACCTCAAACTAGTGAACAGTAGTGTGCATATGTGTTTTGTAAGTTTTGTAAGCTTTTAGTAGTGCACTCACATATGACCTCAAATCTAATAGACATTGACTAACAGCCACAATCATTCGATTTTTATCTCATGGAGTCTTTAACTCATTACGTCGTGCCACTCTATCATTGCTCAGCGCTCTGTTAATGCTCAAATCATTGTGTTTTGTCGTCGTCCACAGTAACAAAACATTAGTATCTGGTGGCCGGACAACAGATGGGTAATAGAATATTTTAGATTATGCCTTCAGTCATCTAATCTATAATCATTATGTTAGAGATCAAAACAGCCTCCACTGTCTAAACAAGCGCAAACGCAACTTTGTTGGTGTGTTTTTTCTCTGTAATGAGATTGCAAAGACATAAAGATAAAACACGTCCTCTTACCTACAATCATGTGGTTGCAGACGTCACAGAAATGTGGCTTCTTAAAGATGTGCTCTAGGAACGTGTGTGCGTTGGGGTCTGCCGGACGCGGGGCGCGGGATGGAGAACAGATTGTGATGGGCAGGTTGCCCGGGATGACGGTGGGCAGTGGAGGGGGTGGTGGTGGAGGAAGGGACATCACTGGGGATGCTGAGACGGACACACCGATGGTGCTCAGATGACCTGTGCTGCTGCTGACATCCGAGAGCAGTTCGGTTTGAAACTTCACATCCTCGATCGGCCGTTGGAAAAAATTATCTGCACTTTTGCTGCGCAGGCTCTTGGTCTTGAAGGATAGTGATCGCTTTAGCCTCTGCAGCTGAAACGAACATAAAACAGAGTACAAAATGCATCTATTAGCATCTGATTTAGACAAATGCTCAACCCCATATGACGTAAACAACCCCCGGAGCATTAAACTCTGTGAGTGGGTGATTTTTGATGCTTGGCAGGTGTCAAATGAGGGCATTCTCACTGAAACAACCTCCAGATGATTATAAGATCTCTCCAGCCATCATATGTTAACCTAACTCAGCAAGGCTAAAATTACAGATTATTTATGTTCATGTTGCTCACTGAGCATCAAAGGGCTTAATGAAAGAGAAAAGAGGAAACAAAGAGAAAGATGGACTGTCGTGTCTCTTGGTACGTAACCTCTTTGTGCGGTGCACATTACCCATGATATCAGTCATACACTGACAGCCCTCTAAATTAGCTGACAACACCCACCAGGATCATCTTTGCCTACTAAAAATGTCCTTACTTCCCCAAGCACTGTGCACTGAAATGCTATTCAAATCAGAATAAAAATGAAGTGCCCAACACTAAAGGTTAGACAAGGGTAGTCATGCCACTCAACAAACCACATATTTAAGACTGGGAAGAGGAAAAATAATTGTTCATGTGTGTATATACTGGCACACTTTATTTTAAAGATCAATTCTCACTTAATAAACCATTAACTGCAGCCTTTGTCTAACTAAACTACTGAGTACTGTAGTAGTTGCTACATTAGGGTTGCTTATTAATAGTTAGTAAGGTAGTTGTTAAGTTTAGGCATGGGGATGGAATGGGGATGCAATATGTGCTCTGAAATGACTAATAAACAGCCTAATAACAGGCATGCTAATACGCAACTAGTTAATAATGAGAATTAGTCCCTATATGGTGGTGTTGCCATAGGTGTATTTTTATAATAGATAACTTGGTTATGAATTCATAAACACACTTTTGCTGAAAAATCATGACAAATAACGCAAATCATTATACAAATATTTAGAGACATAGAAAAGATGTATAAGAAGAACAAATGTAAGGTTTAGTGACACTGCACTACTGGCCTGATCAAGCAAGTGGCCCTAGGCTATCCTTTTGGTGGGGGCCCTTTGTGTTTTGTTTTGTGTGTATGTACTGTATGTGTGTGCGATATATTGCCCATTTGAACAGTCCTCTCACATTATGTTTCCACCAATCAGAGTAGAGGATCAGTGCAGTGTGTTTAGTGAGCCGCATGCCTGTGTATGATGAAGACCTATTGATCTCTGATGGCCATCAGAGAGTGATTGATCGATTAGTCCCTGCCTCACTGCTCCTGTCCATCGGTGCTCATAGTTCACTCTCAACTTACAGGCAAAGTCACTTACAAGCAGCTCTTCTGCCTAAAATCCCTGTGAATGACAGCAAACGAGTTATTAAAGTGCAAATGCTGTTAGTTAAAAAGTGGTTTTAAGTACCTACTGACATTTACAAGGCACTTGCTTTGTGGCAGAACTAACTGTAAACAACAGGCCATTAAAAAAAACACATTGTTTTAGTTCAAGTCTCATTATCCCCTGACTGTTCCAATAAATTAATCAAATAGGAACACAACCCTAAAAACGCACATATCTGGGTTGGTATTTTGAGATTTTGAGGCTAGGTTCCCAACATGAATGGAGCAATATAACTGTCAACAGATGTTCCCTTTTGCACCGATTAAAATGGTTAATGAGAGTAATTATAAAAGACCACCTATAATTTAAAGAAAATGCACATAGGATATGAAGGTTTCAATTAGAAATGCACGGAAAGTACCTCTTCCCAAAATAATGGCCAGTTCTGCCAGAAAATCACGGATTTTATACATCTATTAGAAATGAATTCTGCTGCTGTCAGCACCAAATGTGTGTCCTGCTCTGCCCTGAAGGACGACTCTGAGATATGGAGCTGATTAAGGTGGAAGGCAGGTATTTTTTAGCACAAGATTGCTGTCTTTAGAGAAAGAGGGACACATTTTATTAGGCCTTACTCGTAGCACATTTTTGTCTTATCAAACACAAATTAATACAAAGCAATCAGACACATAGAGGAGACCAGAAATACAGAGAGATTAAAAATTCACTTTGGGTTTTAGCCATAAAAGGCGTTCCTGGATCAGTTCAAGGTGCCATGTGCTCATGAATATGTTAATTGGAACAGATATAGCCTGATCCTGGTTTAGTAATTTAGCTCTAAGATGCTTGATAGATTAGCAAATAAAATCCCTGATGAAATTCTCTGATTACTGGGCCCAAGATCTTCTTTAGAAGTAATATCTTCATTATTACTCCAGGTTCAAACAAGGCATGTAAAACCCTGCAGGATAGTTTTGCTTCTAACTAAGTGCCTTTTGTTTCTCAGAAATCTGTGAAATGCAACCAGCACTGGAGATTAGGTTATGAATATTCTTTTTTTATTTTGCATTAAAACCCCCCATTAACAACGAGTCATATTCTTTTTTAGCAGTCTACTGCATCCTTATTTGGCATATTCTCAAGTGATTTCTGCAATGGACAGCCAAAAGAACTGACATGAAAACTAGCTTTTGGTCATAAATCAAATATAATGCGGTTTCGGAGTCTTTCCATTTCAAAAGGAAATTTCTGTTTTCAAACGATCAAATACGATCTGATTAAAAACATTTCCACGGGGCTTCAGTAAATAACATCAAATTGTAAGTGATCCCACTGCTCAAAGTAACAGCTCTCAATTACACACAAATCCCTCAAGACTCATCAGATGAGCGAAGGCAATATTTAACACCATAATGCCATGGATAATGTACAATTGTAAATCTTTTACACTAGTTTGACTGAAACGGCATTTATGGGAAGGAGCAGAATGACACAAAATAAATTTATATAATGAATCAGTTTCTGAATAACTACATAAATAAACAAAGCACTACTTACGGCCTTGCAGAACGTAATCTCTACTGATTTAAAGACAATACATATACAAAATTCCCAACTGGCACAGAGCTCTAAAAACACAGTGACCCGTCCAACATTTGAGGACTGAATGTAGTACTCTGGGCCACAGATGACCCAGAAAAACAGATGAGCTCAAACTCAGAACCAATGTGACAAATCACCACCTGCTATAACCTCACACATCAGATATTAAACCACACACAACAAATCAGGGTTCAGAGTTGAAATGAAACTAAATATTAATTAAGGCAATACAGCAGTCTCACAAATTTCCTTTTGCAAAGCTAACTTCAAATAGGTCTGATATGAGCCCTGTTGCAAATAAACAACTTAATATAAAATATTATATTGCCAGTGTATGGGGTGGTTTCTGAATTTGTATCATTTTGGAGATGTGCACAGCGTTATTGGTAGACATTAAGCAACTGATGCATAATAATTAAACATTATGAAAGATCAAGAATCAAATATTTCATTCTACTTTCACAGGATAGGTGAATACCTGAGCGAAAACTGGACAGCATTAGAGACAAAGGAGTGTTGTTGCAATAACCTACACAGTTTGAACCAAAACCATTTACTATTTAGAAACAATAGGCTATAAAGGGGTGAATATGACAGTAGAAATCAAAACAAAAATTTGTCTTGTATGTAAATGACAGAACGGGTCCATCTGTTGTTTTTGCTAGTCTATAGTTTTATATAGGCCCATTTAGATTTGTTTAGAGTGTGATTTTAATGTTATTTTTTGTTCGCCATTTTGGTGAAATAAAATACTTTAAATAAATCAAGGTTGAGCAAGGTGATGGGGTGGAATAACAATTATTTGAACAAGTAAATCTATTCAGCCTGCCATAATAAATGTAAAACGCCCATGTTTGCGGATACTGTTACTAACTTACGCCTCTCAGCAGTGTTACAAGATTCCTTACAACGACAACTTTGAATTTGACACACTTTACGCTTTACGCGACGGTAAGTGCTAGCCTCAAACTCCTTTGCAGCAGACGAGCAAATTAATCATATTAAAGTTTAGGGCTTACGCTATAAACATGTCACAGCACTCCGCGGTCTCTGTAACAGTTCAAGTGGGGAAAGACGCGTAAACTGCGCACTATGTAAATCTCCGTGACTGATGTGAGTTTCAAACCTTAGACTCCTGCTGGCTGATGGATGTGGGTGACTGGGGCTCACGGTGCTCCCGTTCGTTCTCCTTGCCCATCGTGTCCTCCTGAATCATGTTCGCTGGCGGAATCATGTTGATAACAGTTGAGCAGCACCAGTCTGTCGGGTATGTCTGGGCACCAGCCGCGCTCTACATGTTGAGATGAGCTGGAAGTTCTAAACTGCCGATGCACTGAAAATAATGGTGCACTATACCGCGCTCCTCTATCGACTTTCCATCAGTTTGTATATTGCATAGTGGAGACACAGTCCGCTCCAGAGGAACTCACTTCAATAGAGTCAGAGTCGTCCAGCAGACTGACTGGATTTGACTGTCAGCCTGTGGATCAGCCAATCACCAACCGCTATAGGAGGAGTTCAGATCTGATTAATTCCCATCTTTTTTTTAAATGGATCCAATTTTGATATTGACTAGGCGGGCTGTTGTCACCTCTTTTTTTATCTTCACATATTAATTGTGAATCTAAGAATAATTGTGTTAATGGTTAGAGCTACTGTTTGTTCTATTTCTGTATTGTAGAGTGCATTTTAAAAGGAGCTTGGAGAGGATCTGCCTTTTGAAGAAAATAAATTGTAAGCAAAAGTCTGGGATGTGAAAAATACATAGGCTTTTTTTAATAACATATCTGCTCATGCTAAAATTAATGTTAAATACTGAAAACAGAGGTGAACAATGCACAGATATAGCGTGTAGTGAATTATTTGGGATGCAACTTTCAGCTACAAGTTTGTTTTGCAACAAAATAAATATTAAATGCAAATATCATTATTGTAAATGTACATTTTTTCACAAAAAGGATTTGATTTTTAAAAGTATAATCTATATATTTTTTTAAAAATCTAGACTAATGTTTCATGTACCATCTTTACAATGCAAAGATAACAAAATCAGAATCTGTCAATTTGTTTAAAACATGAAATTCTGAATTTTAAAACATGAAATTAATTAAAATACAAATATTTATAGTAAAAAATATACAATTACCAAGTGATTAAACTACTCAAGATAACTGTGTGTAAATGGGCCACAGAGCCTGTTTAGAGCAGCTTTAAAGGGTCACTTCACCAAAAATGAAAATTTTGTCATTAATCACTGACCCCCGTGTTGTTCCAAACCTGCAAAAGCTTTGTTCATCCTTGGAACACAATTTAATATTTTGATTGAAAACCAGGAGGCTTGTGACTGTCCCAACTGACTGCCAAGTAATGAACACTGTCAAGGTCCAGAAAAGTATGAAAGACATTGTCACAATTGTTCATCTGTCATCAGTGGTTATGAAGAGACGAGAATATTTTTTGGTACGGAAAGACAACAAAAATAAGGACAAAGCTTTTTTTGGAACAACATGGGGGTAAGTGATTAATGCCCAAATAATCATTTTGGAATGGAGGAACTCCTAACTAATACCTGGTGTAACACCAGATGCAACTGTTTGGAGCATTCTGGAGTTTTGTATATCGTAAATATGTGTTAAAACACAACATTCTGTTTTGTCAAGGTTGTTGGTCTGATTAATTCCCATCATTATTTAATTAGTCTCACCATATGTGAGAGATTCTTACATCAATATCCTATGAGCTGTTGGATCCAGGGCTAACAAACATTCTGCCGTTTTCAGTCATTCTAGAAATCTCCTGTGTCAAAGCCACTTAATCCCATCATTTATTTTCACAGATTTGGCAAAAAAAAAAAAAAAGCAAGAACGACCAATCTAATGTGTTACAGTGGCATCAGATGTAGAAAAAAAAATACCCATCAGTTGTGATGGCAACAGATGGCATCTCATTTATATGAGAGAAAGAATAAGAGAGCAGTGGAGGAGAGTGAAGAAGGCCTGTAATTTTCACCCCCAGCTGCAGAAGACCACGGGGATGGAAAGCAGGGTCTTAATTATAGAGGACAGAAGGGTTTTACTCTATAAGTTAGTTCAGGATCTTGCACAGTGACACCAGTATTTAGAATCATCTTCTCCTGGAGATTAATCTGTCTTAATCTGACTGCTGCTGAATCTCAAATATTTTAATAGGCCACATATGCCAGACACATTTCCATAAGCTGATTTGTAATTCAGGGTTTCGAGTTCAAATCTCAATTGAAAGGAAGGTTAAATTATCATTGTACTTACACATCATGGCTCAGACTGCCCCTCCCCACGTACTGACCATTACATGGTGAATATTTGAGTAGTTTTATGGGAATTAATTAGATGAGAGTCCTTCATAGGTTAAGCCAATCAAAGCAAGGTCAAATCGATTCCAGAATAATAAGCTCATTTTAGACGAAGGAGGAAATTTAGCACTTCTTCAATCATTTCTCAGTCAAACATTACTCAGGGAATCATGATGTACTTTTCAGACTAATGAATTACATCAGCTGTGAACACGCTTCAGTCTCTTTCAGCAAATTCCTCCACGGTCTAAAATAAGCGCTTCATCTGTTGGTTACAAAATGACATATGAAATCACTGCTCAAACATTTTCCCCAGTGCTGAGTCTATACCAACAAAGTGATGAGAGGCAGATTTGGCATTGCTTTGAAAATAAAATGGCTTCGAATCAATCAGATATCCAAGCATAAATAACAGTATTTTGATCTATGCACTTCCTTCTGAGCTGTTACCTTAAAATAGTGTTTACCCGTCTCTAAATATAACTATGGCTCACGTTATATGGATTCAACGATATCTTTTCTTGTCATCTGTTTTACCTCTGGTCCCTGCTAAGTTTAGCATCTGAATAATGGACTGAGGTAATTGCGCTCACTGCTTGTTTGTCAGATGACTCAACATAAACAGAGAGAGAGAGACAAACAGACAGACAGACTACGACACTGAATATTTAATGGCATCCCACATAAGGTGTGACAGCGGCATCATAAAACAGGAGATGATCGGTACAGTATTTCAATATTCTGATCAGCAGAGTATCTTCATCTTCAGTTATGATCTGATCATGCTCTTAAACATCGTACTTGATATTCCTCATCCTCAAATCATACACAATGATGGTCATTTACTTGGATTTCATGCCAGTTCAGTGCACAGCCTCGTTGAACCGTCACTCTCGTTCCATCTACTGTTGAAACAAAAACAGAGGGAAATCTTAAACTCTCAGTGTAAGAGTGTGATGAAACTGCTTTCCGGGTTTTCCATCTGTTCTGTTCGAAGCTCCCCATGAATCATGGAGTCACAAACATTTGTTAAAATGCCTTCAAGAGAAAACACACACACACACACACACCTCTGCAAGTAATGACATTTTGCTCTAATCGTTTTCACCAGGGCTGAGAGATGAAACAGGTCGCCATGCTTCTGCTCTAAACACTTCTGGATGAAACTACATCAAAGCAGGGAGCAGAAAACAAGAACATTTAAAGGTAAACCTACATGCCACATGCATATATAGATGCCAGGAGAGAACATAAAATGCAAATTCAGTGTGATAAACTAGAGTAGAAACTAAAAGCACCAAGTATTAAGGTACAGATAGAAAAAGGGCAATAACAACAGCTGCTCATGCATAAATACCTCTACAAAACAATCCAACGCTCTCAATGCACAGTGCAATTTCAGTGAACAATAAAAACAAACACACAACTAAACAACCAAGACACACAGTTAAAGAAAGTGAACACACAATATCCTCTAAAGCAGGTGAAGGTCTTGCTTGTGCTTGGATGAGAAGACAGAGCAGATATTACTGGCTCCACCAGAGGGCGCTAATCCTGTGGGCTCATCGACCCATTGATCTGGGGATCTACAGTAGTCAACATTCGAAGTGGATCAAAACCTTTCATCAAAGATGTCCTAAGACAAGAATAGGTATTGTTTTTGGTTTTAAGACAACTTTGATGAAAGGTTTTGATCCACTTGTTGACTACTGTAGAGCGCTAGTCCCTGCAGCAAAAGGTTTGTTGATTAGACTGAAGGTGCACTGATTCCTTTCTCCAGCTGTCAAAAATAGTTTTCGCATAAATTACTGTTTTAGGATATTAACAAAATAATGACTTCCTACATGTTGTGAGCAATTTGTTTCACAAAGAGCATGAAATTAAACAGTTTAGATGTTAAGCTGAACTCGATATGAACCCAAAACAAGACGCCCACGCGGTGAGCAGGGTCCTCTACTACCACTGTTAGAGAGTCGGAACAGCAGGAAAACTCGGGAATGTGCTAAATGGATTTCCTGAGAAGTTCTCCAGAGCATTAGTACCAATTAAACCGCCCCCTAATGAGGGATTTAAGCCTGCATCCCAGCAGGAAAGAGAGCAAGAGAACGGGAGGAACGGGGGCTGGGAATCATGACTAACACTGTAAAGATTCTTCAGGTAAAGTTCAACGCTTTCAACAGCCATCTGTGATTCCTAACATGCAGGGAAGTTCTCTTTTTCTCTCTTTTTTTAAGGCAGGTTAATGTACTTTCAGATTGCTTGTAGAAACGTGTGGGCTTGTGATGTCCTATAGATGTGTTGTCACTTTTATGCTGGAGCTACAATAAATGAGCATCCCACTCACTCTGTTCAACATTCTTTACACTAATGAAATATTTGTGTATATGTGCATGTATTGCAGTAAAGGTGTATATTACCAATTTCTTCTTAATTTAATTCTATTGTGTCATTCACAATGCTTTAGGATTGTATTTTTTCCCCATTAAAGCCTACATAAATGTCAGAATTTTAAGTTGTTGTTTTTTGTTTTTTTTTGCTTAAAATCAAAATTCATAATGCTGGTTGTTTTGGTCCATTACTAAAAACTAGGGATGTCCCGATCAGGTTTTTTTGCCCTCGAGTCCGAGTCCTAGTCATTTGATTTTGAGTATGTGCCGATACCGAGTCCCGATCCGATACTTTTATAATACATAAAGAAAAGTGAAGAAACAGATACAGGATGTTCATTATTTTTTTATTTAAATCAACTTATTTTAACATACAACTCTGTTAACAAACAGAGCACTTCTATGAGGTAGCTTGAACTATCAAGTATAAATAACATAATTTCTCTTCACTTTTGGACTTTGAGGTAGGTAACGTCCGATTCCGATCGAGTCTGAAATCACGTGATCGGGCCCGATTTCCGATCATGTGATCGGATAGGGACATCCCTACTAAAAACCCTTAAAATAAAGACTTTTTAAAATCACTGTTGGAAAAATTTATTAGAAAAATACTTGACATCATGAAATCAAGACATGTGGAAAACTGGGCAGACACTAATTTAGTTTTTTTTATAATAAATTTACCTCAAGTCTTCAAGCTGTTAGTTGCGGTTACGGAAGCAGACTCTGCACAGGAGGTAAGTGAAAACAGAACGTTATTTATTTTGCACAGCAATGAATGAACGGAGATGACAGGTCTTGAGAGGCAAGTATCTTAGATGCGGATCATTTCCTTACGTCCGCGCGTAGCAATGGAGACACGTTGGAGCTGGGAGACAACCACATAGACAGGAACTTCCTAGGAACACAGGAGGAATCTGGAACGAAGGAGGTAAGTACAAGGCAAGTACCTCAGAAGTAGCACCACTAGGAGCATTGGTTTGAGTCCACTTTGTACAAACAAGTCTGGACACTGACTGAGAGGTGGGCTGCGTCCGAAATCGCTTACTTCCCTACTATATAGTACGTGAAAAACAGTATGCGAGGCGAGTACTATGTCCGAATTCATAGTATCCGAAATTCAGTAGGCGAGAAGTACCAGGATGACCTACTGCTTCCGGCTGAATTCTA
>JAUMHQ010000078.1:8731239-8748605 GCA_032361165.1 Enteromius paludinosus | reverse complement strand
CGATCGGTTGTTGTGAGAAACTGAACAGTATTTATATCATTTTTTACCTCTGACAGACAACCATGTAAAATCCGTCTAAGTAAATAAACATCTTTCAAACACAATTTTAATTTTTGGGTGCACTATCCCTTTATTCAAGTTTGAACTGTTGATCCGGACTGTCTGGCTTCAGAGCAGATGCATATGTTGCAGCTTAGTTTTAGGTTTTGTGTCGCTTGACATGCTTGTGAAATTTCTGATTGGGTAAGCCGGTTTGCGTTTTAAAGAATGGTTTACAGTACATATAATATTTCACAGGAGGATGCCATGTACTGAGAGTTTTCTAAAATGTACTTAGACATGTAAATATTTCAAATGTTTTGCATCTGTTTCATCACTGGTACATAAAGAGTGTAACATCAAGTACTGCATATGCATGTGTGTACAGTATATGATGGAAGTGAGTGGGTGACTCTGGGCACAATTACATAATGATTATGACTACTGCTTGAATTTTTCTTTTTTTTTTTTTGCATTTCCGTCTGATTTTTTTATTTTTTTCAGAACAAAGCACAGCTGTCAGCTCTAATAGAAAGACTGACTCACGAAACAATGATTTTCTAGCAGAAAAAATGAATCCGATGATGAATTGTCATTTTAAATAAACTCCTTAAACAAATGAAACTGACTAAACACATTTTATTGTGGTTGTTGAAATCTTGCTTGGTACACATTTTTTTTTTTTTTTTCAGTCCATCTGGTGAAAGTTTAGAGAATGAAATGACCATTTTCTTTGCCAACTCTTTTCTTTATACAATTAGTTTGAGCGGTTGGACAGATAATCCACTTGAAAATGTGTGTGCTCACAGGGATATGGGATTACAGAAGACGTAAAAGGCCATGGATTATTATTACTTTTCTGGTTTACCTGTGATCACCACATCTGTTGTTTTTTGTCATCATGACTAAATTTTCTTGTGATCTCAAGATAAAGTAGTTATCTTGACATGTACAACAGACGTTTTTGTTAATTTTTGTTGTTACTTATGTCATATGTAGCACCTTGGTCCTGGAGAATCATTGTTTCGTTTCATCGTGTATTAAACTGTTTATGGTTGAAATTACAATAAAAGCCTACTTGACATGATTTGAGAAGTTTATATATATATATGTATAGTACATAACTGTAAACTAATAAAACAAAATGTAAAAATGCACAATTATCATTAAGTCTCTGTATAAATAAAGAAGTAGTTATTTCATCAAATTATGCATCTGTTGAGAAAATTGGGTTGTAATAATGAGAAAATCATTTTTATGTGGGGATAACTTTTTTTTATCTCAAGATCATGCTTCTGTAGGGGTTTGAATATAAACTTGCATTATGTTCCAATCCCAAATCCAACTTCCCCTATTCACTCCTTTGCTCTAGAAATGCAAAAATACCCATTGTGAAATGATGCCAATATCTCACTGAAAGAGGGCAGCTAAATGTGACACTTTCAGTAGGCACTCGATGATGCCATCCAATGATCAGATCAGCTTGAAGCTTCATGGCAAGCGTTGATCTTCTAGAGCTGTTTTGTTGTGCTCGAAACTTGATCGCGAACAATAAAATTCTCGAAGCCAGTAATTCATAATAACATGCCAAGAAAATCACCTAGTTTGTTTTCACCCTCTCTGTCTGTCTCTCCTTCTTCCTCAGATGCATGGGTGGAGGCAGATGGCTGAGTTTAAGGATGAAAGGAGATTTAATCATGCAACAGACTACAAAAGGTGTGAGAGTCAAATTTAGACATATGTGTTTACAAGGCAAAGAAAAAACAGTATCAAGATCAGAACACTGTCCAATAAATTACAGACCTGTGAAACTAGGACATATAGTATGTTTTCTAAACACTGTCTGGGACTGTTGACGTCTCTTAATATAACACACACCTCCACATCAAACACATATCTGCTAACAACACACTTGGAATGCTTTGAAAGCCAAAGTGTTTATCGTTTCTATTTAGTGCACAAGACAAAACCATCTGAGACTGTTGATATCTCCCAATGTAACACACACACCTCCGCATCAAACACATATCAGCTGAACCACACTTGGAATGCTTTGAAAGACAAAGAGTGTTTATCGTTCTATTTAGAGCAGCAGACTAACCTCTTTATCCTCATGTCTAGTGATGCATCACCAAAAACAAATACATCACATTTGTGCATGGCAACAATTCTCCTCCAGTGCACAAAAGACATGTTTGCACTGATTGTGATGCACCAGTGTCTACAAGGCCATTCACCGTCGGGGAGATAAAACATGCTGGATTTAAGCATGGAAGGATAAAAAGCAAGGACTGACAAGTGTGTGAATGTTAGTGAAGAAAATTGTTTGTGAAGATTGTTGTAATCTGACAAAAGTACAAGATGGCTATTTAGTTAATGTATTTATTTTATTTACAATTTATAATATCAGCATAAAGGTTTGTGCGTAAAGTAAACAAAAAATGCTAAGCATAATAATATTATATTTAAATAATTAATCTTCTTAAATTGTCTTCTTAATTGGTTTGTTTTCCACTTGCTTTATTTTTATGCTCAAACTCCCAAAGTTTGTGTAAATTCTTTCAATAATATTGAGTTGAGACGATCCAAAAAACATTCTTTGAGAATCTCTGATATTTGCACATAATCGTTAAACTTTGTTTATTTGCAGGTTTAATTTGGATTTTAAATCAAAGGTGTTCAGTGTGGTCTCAGACATTGAACCCATCTGTATATGCAAACATTATATTTTCAAACCCATTTATTCTTCAACAGAAATCTTCCAGTCATTTCACAGACCATGAAAAATTGATCACTATGTATGATGCAAGTCTTCGAAAAAAGAAAAACTGGGTAAAAATGAAAAACGAAGAGGAGAGCATCATGAGGAGAGAAGGTCATTAATCAGGCAACATCTGTGTTTCTTTGTAAAGAAACTCATTCGCTCATGACATCTCGCCATGTGCAACCATAAAAGAGCCTTTCTGAACTGTTCAAAAATGCAAAATTTATTATTAAAGACTTTTACATTTTTCATACAGAAGCCGCCTAGGAAATTTTTGTGTCTTTTCTTCTGGGCATATTACACTGCTTACAAAGGCCCCTGTGCTACTACTGGCATATTTAAAAGCATAAAGCCAGCGTTTAGACCCTGTTTTGTTACTAAGGATATGATTTTATCGGCTTGTATTCTTGGAGCTCCAATTTAAACCTTGACTCTGTGCTTCAGGTATGTTTTAATACAGGTCATTACAGGTGAAACCACTTATCTGACAGCAAAGACAAGTCAGACATAAAATGCTCTGGTCTCAAAATAGATCACCAGTGTGTTACTTACTTGTGACTGAAGTAAAGAAAGCAGATGCTTTATTTATTGTTCTTCTCATAAACTATTCAGTCTAACAGAGATGTATTATATTGTACAGTAAGTCAGTGTCTCACTAGAATCTTTCAGACAGATTTCCTCTTACAGCAATGTAACAACACCTGCAGTTAATCCATTTTGATCAGTATGTTACAACGTTTCAACGTGTAGATTGAGCAGCCGAGAAATGATCTGTGAAACTTCTGAGCAACAGGCTAAATTAGTGTGTCAATGTCACACAAAGGTCAATATTTATAGTCTGAAACAATGCCACTGTGTCACTGGACTCTATTAAACAAAATCTCCACAGACATCTAAAAATCCTCTCCCATCTAAAATAGACAGAATCTGCTTTCCAGAGGTGAGGTGTAATAAAGTAGGCCAAGGACTGCCACAGAAAATAGACTGAACGCTGAAACTGGCCTGGATCAAACCAGGTCTTTGAGAAAAAAATTAAAAAAGGAGGTTAACTAGAATCTTCGAAGTCACGGGCGTCCCTGGAGATTAATGTGCAGAGTAATGTGCACGCGCAGTGAGGAGTGCAGGAGATTCAGTAGTAGACGCTAGCTGGCACACTTATCAGTGTCAGCAGCACAGAAGAAAAAGCGTTTGTCTTACCAACAAGAAATGAGACGTTTTTGTAACTGTGGTATTTCAGGAAGATCTTGAGACTTGAGAAATCCTTAAAAATTCATTGCAACCTTAAAAATGTCTGACTGTACAATTTGTCCGCGAGCATTACCTTAAATCATGCAAGTTATTACCTATTATTAAGTTATTAAGCATATGCTATATGATCAAACAATCATAAATTGTGGAAATTGTGATAAATTTTAAACAATAATAAAGAATCAAATTTTTTTTTTGTTTTTAAAAAATATTTCGCAACATTATACGTCATTTTAAATACATTTTATGCATTGCACTGAATAAAGGTATTGAACGGTAGTAAATGTTTTACTTTTTAGAGAATATCGCCCCCATGTGGTTATCAATTATACTGTAATGTTAAATGGCTGTAGGACAAAACACATGATTTTTAATGCTTTTAAACCATTTATTTCCTGTCTTACGCATGAACAACAGTCAATAGAATTCCTTTATTTGACTAAAAAAAAAAAGCAAACACACAAGTACACAAAGTTTCTGTCCCCTATAAAAACCATAACACTGCAAGACTGACCTGAATCAAATTAAACTTGCAGTGTAACTATGGTTAAAACTATAAATGAAACCCAGCAGTCAGAATGATAGAGCAGCACACACACTTTTTACCTGTTACTAACAGGTACAGGAACATATATTAGTATGTTCAGTGCATGAGATATTACAGTTGATTTTACAGCTCTATTCACCTATCAGCGTTGATGGCAACAATGTTGTTTATGAATGTAACTCTGATATCAAGACATTTGTACTGTAAACTAGTAAAAATTATTTTAGCTAGGCATGGCTTTTAATATGGTGAAAGTACCTATAAAAGAAAGTCACTGCACTGGAGTATTGTGGAGAATAAGAAGAACTGTTTTGGATTAAACATCTCTTCCAATCCAACGTGTCAGACGGATGGAAACAGGCTGCAAGCATGTCTAAACAAGAATGGGTTACAAATATAAAACACATTTTGGGTTGGATGCCCACATTAGTGAGTAATCGTGGCACAAAAGCAGCGTATTATTAATTGTAATTCAGCTTCTTGTTGCACTTTGCAAAAGGGAAAAAAAAAGCATCCTTCATCGTCATATAAAACATGAGGCATCCTCAAAACTGGCTTACAGTCGCACCCAACACCACATCACACATGCTATTCAGATTTTCCAGAAACATTTACAACCTGCCTGACACGAGCAAAAACCAAAAATAATTCATTTCCCACGTACTTCCTGAAGATAAACCACACGCTTTATGAATTCAAACTTATGTTGCACTGTTTGCTGAACCTCATCAGTCTTCTGCCAAAATATACACTTCAAAAGTCTGCAGGGTAGAAGGAAACATCACGGAGCGCTAATTACAAGTGAACGCAATCCAAAGTCTTCAGTGCACATGCACACGCACAAAAACCCTTTAAATAGAAGAACGTCTTTCTGTTTAGTCTCCAAATAGAGGCAAACTCATGTCAGTATTGTAACATCAGCTCACGCATCAAAACGGCTTCAAGTATAACAGGGTTTGTATGAGGGAACGTGTAAGGCAAGAGAAACGCTTCTACAGCTCCAAACTATACATCTACAAGACGATAAACTGGAACCGGGCTCCTCCGGGACTCTTCATGGCTTGGATAATATAGTGTACAATTGCACGCTTATTGAAGGATCTGAAAGTTTTACAGTCCTACTGAAATGAACAAAACGATGATGGTGAAACAGGAAGTAGTGTTTGAATTTCACAAAATCTATGATGGAACAACAAACGCTAAGTGATCGCTGACCGAGGCTATGCTCATGGATGTGTGAGTGGGCTGATGAGAACTGCTCCTTTTCCTTCCAGATTTATAACAACAGCGCAGCATTCTGGGAGCGCTGAGGAACGCAGAAGATGTCCATTGATTTCATTCAGAGGCTTTATGGGGTTTTCACGGCAATGGTCCACAGGCATAGGCCTATTGACTCAGTAAGGAAAAAAAAAGATAAGACCTAAGTACATAAAAATTCACAGCCATGTTTTATTCTCTTGGTTTTGTCTCTCAATCTCCAACTTTAAACCAAAGAGAAAAGCTCTTTTCGTTTTAGCCTTACATGGAGAGTCTGCTGCGAGGGTTTGGATGATGGATTATTTCCTCATACTGATGTCATCATCCTTCAGAATGAATTTCTTCCTCAATGCTTCAGATATAAGAGAGGCAGAATCTTCCTCCCTCAGTGAGGTGCACCCACGGTTATATCTAAATAAAGTACACAAATTTTTTTTTTTATTATATTTATTAATAATAACAAACATTAATATCCTATGACTATCCTATAAAATAATGATTAGTATTAATATAGGAACTGTACAACATACATTAACATTAGTTACGTATCATCAATTAGTAATAAAAAATATATAGGCATTAATACCATTATCATTATTAATAATTAATTGTACTACTACTAATAAAAATAATAGAATTATATTATTATACTATTAATGCCATAACTGTATACATATTAAGTCCACTGAAATTATATTGATTGTATACCAATATCACAACAAAATAATTTACTATATCAACAAATATAATAAAAAATAACAAACTAATAGATGATATATCACTTTTCATTTAAAATAATTATTATTAAAAAAAATTTAACACTCAAAACCATAAAAATATTTTTCCGATATTAATCAATATCAACCAATCAAAAATTAACACACCATTATCATTTATTTATTAAAAAAATTATTAAAATAAAATGAATTTGATAATTGAGTTATATTTATAATAATTATTACTATCATTAATATTTTTTTTTAACCTGTGAATAGAATATCATTTTATTAGTACATCAATATATCTGATAATTACTAATTACACAAAAGACTATTATTATAATAACATTATTGAAGAACACTAATAATAATAACAACAACATGACATATTAATGTACCACAACTAATCAATTAATTAGTAGTAGTAGTACATTTAATATTAATGAAACTTCCCCTCTCATACATGCTAAAAATGATAAGCAACAGCACACAACTGCACTCACCTGTCCTTACTCATCTTCATGCGGTTCATATCTTTCAGGATGTCCATGACATCAGCGAAGCTTGTAGATTTTGAAAGAGAAACAGTGTCCTCCTCTGGCTCTCTGAAGTCCATAGCAGGGTGATCGAGATCAAAAGTCGCAGATGCAGTCATGGAAACCGGGGGCATAGGATCAGGCACTAGCTCTGACACCTCCTCCTCCTCCTCCTCCTCTTCGTCCTCTTCCTCTTCTTCCTCCTCTGTGACATCACTGATGACAAATGAGGCTGTGGGAGCTGGCTGGTAAGCAGCAGTCTCAAAATGAGCCATGGAGAAGCCCACACTAGTGTCGTCAGGGGATAGCAGGTCAGGGGTTATGGGATTTGAATCTGAAAGAGTTCAAACTTTTTATGAGGGACCACAAGACAAAAAAAAAAAATCAAATACATCAAATTGAATATAATTTTTTTGCGACAGAAAAATCTGTCTGGTTACACTTTATGTTGATAGTCCACTTTAGACACTCTACTAACTAACTTTGTTACTATATGTCAACTAATTTTCATTCATTTGCAACTACTTGTTTACTAACTCAATGTAGACTGTAAGTAGAATTAAGTTGATATATACCTTTAAAGTTAAATAATAAATGAGCTTTAATCAACTATTCAACCTGAATCTGCAGCGACAATCTTGGCGATTTGGGCTCGGAGTCGACTCAGCTCATCTTGTAAAGCTGTCGTGCGGTTTAAAGCGGTTACTCCTGGTTTCCTCAGACCCTCGACTCGCCTGCCTTCTCGTCTGAAGTTTGGCACAGACGAGTTCCTGTGCATAACCAGCAGCGGCGTTGGCCTCCACTCATGCCTCAGGGGGCGTGTGTCACTCCTGACAAATAGCAAAACAGCATTGGTTTAAAATAATTTTTCATCTAAAGATCCAACACTTCTCAGTTCTGCTCTGTATTTTACACAAGACCAACACAACAGACCACTTACCTGACTCTGGCATATGTCTCCTCCTCATCATCTGCAATCCAGGCAATATCTGCCAAAGTAGGCACCAAAGGACCATCCATAGAACGCATTGGAATCCCTGGGAGTTCCTGGAGGGAACATACAAGCAATTCATTTTTGTTTTTTCTATAGAGAGCTTAGCCAGTCTGAGTTGTTCAAAACTCAGCATTATGTTTCATTAAAAATAAACTGCACATTTAATGTGCATGGTCAAATAAGACCTCAAACAGCTTATGATGACTAATTATCAATAAATTGACTGAGTGCAGTACATGAAAGTACGTGTGTTTTCATATGAACAATTGTTTATTTCATTACCTGGAAACAAGCCCTGGGACAGGGTTTAAGAGGCAGTGTTGAGCCGATTCGTCTCACCACACTACGAGTTGATCCATGTGGTTTATTTTGCCAAATAGGGATTACCTCCTGAAGAGCAAGCAAACAAAAATAAATATTTTAAAATATACATATACATTGACAAAACACGATCAAATTGGCTCTTTATATGTTTATACACTTACAGCTTCTGTTTCCATTTTGCTCACAGTAAAAGGTAAAAGAACTGCCGCCTTGGATTGTATGATAGTGTTTTGATTATTATTATTATTATTATAAAACACTGAACATGTTCATCAGGGGTGGGAGATTCTTTGCCTTGAAATAGGAAAAAGAAAGAAAAATATTAAATATTCTCTCTTTCATGAGCATCATGTACAGTATAAAAGACTTCAGTTGATGTTTTTGCAGCTGCTGCATACACCCTTTATAGAACAGTTTGTAAATCAAGTGAATAAAGTCAATAAATGGTTGAGAACAGTGTAAGAAGCAGTGTTTTATGACGCCCAGCCGCTCTATTATATAACGTTAATTTAATATAAATAACTTACATGATCAAAACTATAAATCCAGAAGAAAATGGTCAGATAAAGCGGAATAATGCAATTATATATTCCAGTTTTAATGAAGAATGAACAAAAGAATGGGCAATTAAATGAAGAGACGATTGAGGTACATATGGTAGAAGAAAAATTAACAGCGCAACCTGGGAACATAAATACAATAAAACACATAAAGTAAACAAACCATAGACGTTCTGTGACCCTCACTCCTTCTTTTAGCATATTAGCTAACAAACGACCTTATACTGTGCATCTGCTAATTATGCATTTAGAAGAAATATAAGACATACCGTGTATGGTTAGATTATATCAGTTAGTTTTTTTGCACTAATGCAGATTACTCTGGTTTACTGTGTTGTGAATCGTCCGGGCTTCCTTTCTCCCTGCTCCGTTAGCTGATTAGCTGTTAGCTCAGCGCGCCCCCGGCAGATTTGCGAGGAGTGCATGAGTCGGAAGTGCGTGTGGCAGCATCGCCCTGTGATTGGTTCAAATTCTGCATTTATTACCTCCCGGTCCAATAGAATTCGGTCTTTACCAGAGCTTTTAAAAATTCAAAATAAAAGTTGCAAATAAAGTGACAATGTACAGCTTTAAAACAAACGCGTTTATATTAATATAAAATATTTTTCATTTTTTCGATTTTATGCTCTTACATTTTTAAGACAGACGAGTATTTATGTATTTATATAAATATAAACATGTATAAAAAATAGAAAAAATAAAATAAAAGTCTGCAGATACCCTGCAGATAAAGTTGAAATACTTGCTTAGCCATACTACACTGTAACAAATGTAGCTATAAAAATTAGAGAGAGAGAGAGAGAGAGAGAGAGCTTTTCATTTGATGCATTCTACAACGAAATTTCGATTGTGAATTTTATAGAAAGTTCGAGCTTGATCGTGCGGTTCAGTTCTGTTATCTAATGACTGGTGACAGATTCACTGCGGCGGCATCAAAATACATGACAGAGCACGACAGAGTCCCGATCAGCTGGTCGTTATATAGGATTATAAAAGACCGAGGTAAGACAAATGCATATATTTAATGATTTTTTTAGACCATTAGAACTCAAATTTAGTGACAAGTTGAGAGGAGCACATAAACGCTAGCACAATAGGTGGACCATCATTAGGATTACTGCTGAAGAATTTTAATCAGGACGAATACCAGTAACCAGGAAGAATGCCAGTAACGTGGGAATAGTGAGTGACATCGGATACAACAGTGTTTGTTATTAATGTATATATTTGTTAATGTGGCTGCTAGACACAGAAGTGCGACATTGTGATGCAGCACGGGCCTGACAATATCAACAATCCACATCATGTGCTGTTTTGGGCCTGGGGATTGCTTCTGCATTAAATGACTGCATGATTTTAGAATCTTGTATATCTTGGATGAACCACATCATTTCTGGACCTGGTATTTACTGTAAAATTGGGCTCAAGTATGCCAATTTACATAAATATGCCTACCTGAGCCATTTGATAGACAGTGTGTGTTTTCTGGTTATTTAATGTCTGTATATTGATATATTTTTACCCTTTACCAAATTCCAGATGCGTATATATCAACTAAATATGAAAATCATGCATAAAATAAAATAGGTGTAGTAATTCAAAAATTAATTTCTCTTCTTCCTGCAGGTTGTCTGTAGAGTGAAGAGAATGCTGATGAGGATGGTGAGAAGAAGGAGAAAGACTTCCAGATGCCGACACAGCTGTGGGCAATCGTTCCATCACTGACTCTTGCACTGGAAGGGTAAACATTTTATGACTGGCCATTTCTCGGTCTCAGCAGTCCTCATGGACCACAGAGTTCAGAGAGACAAGAGCAGGGCCAGCTACTTTGGAAATGTTAAGAACAGGTGGGTTTGGATGGGTTTGAAGAAATAGCTGAAAAAAATAAAGCTCATAAAGAAACCTGTGTTGTCATTTTTCTGTAGATTGGGATCAAAGCTGCCGGCTGGAATTTCACAGCCTCCAGGCTTCATTACTGCTCCGTGTTCCAGTGGTGTTCCGGGTGCACTGGGGAAGAGTGTTGGGCAGGAGTGTGTCAAAGGACATCACCAAATCCGGAACCCCAAACTGAGACAGTACTATCTAAAGGGTACCATTTACACTAATTGACAATTACTTGATTTGTCACCATACACTTCAGTAGTGTTGATTTCAAAGTGACTTTATGGATTATGGCAAACAGAGTTAGGATTTGCACTACTCTTTAAAGTTTTGGTTACAAAATATTTACATTTAATACAAATATTATGTTCAACGAATATATCACAGATTCCACAAAAATATTAAGCAACGCACATATTTCAACATTGATAATAATTAGAAAAGTTTTTTGAGCACCAGATCAGCATATTCTCCTTATTTGACACTGAACATGTGAGTAATGGCTGCTTTTGCCATGACAGGAATAAATTACAAATTAAAATATACTAAAATGTAAAGCAGTTCTTTTAAATTGTAATTAAAATTTCACCTTATTACTGTTCTTACTGTATTTTTTTGATCAAATAAAAGCAGCCTAAGTGAGCATAAGACGCATTTTAAAGAAAAATCTTAAATGACCATGAATTTAACATAAACAAATTAAAAAAGGATTCATGCCAATATTGTCCAAATATGTTTCCAGACTTTGGAGGGCAGTGTCCATTATAGCCAGCTTGTGTTTTAACACGCACATTAAAAATCCCTACTTATATTTTTAACGATTATTGTTGAATAACGTGTAGATTCAACTGCTGCTATCACACACAGTTTTAAAATTAGTTATTGCTTGCTAAATAATCTGTGTCTTTAGAAGAAACAGCTGAAGAAGCAAACTGAGAAACAAACACATCTGCTTTCACTCGGGTTAATGCAGCTTGTGTTTTTGCATTTTATCTTCACAGAGGCTGCGTTTCCTGCTAATGATCCAACAACAAATATTTTGGAGTCATGCAGGCACGATGAACATAGAGTGAGTCAAGTTTTAAAGCTTATTCACACACTCCAACGCCTTCATGATCCTGTTGATAAATGACAGTCTCCATATATATAGCAGCCAACATTGTGTCATACATTACTGTCATCTACTGATAGCTTTAGAACAAAGGTTATTGAAACACCCCACGCTGTCCAGTCTAGCTGTGAAATAGCTCTAGTAAAACTGTCTGAATGGATATTTCAATGAGAACATGGAAACGGTTTGACAAATACATTGGGAAAATGACGACTGCAAAGAATTTGGTAACTAAAATTACATAAATTAATAAACCCAGCAAAATCTCTTCTCTTCTCTTCTCTTCTCTTCTCTTCTCTTCTCTTCTCTTCTCTTCTCTTCTCTTCTCTTCTCTTCTCTTCTCTTGATGTTCATTTAGTTTGTGGATGAAATGTTGTTTGAATATTGTTCCAGAGGAATGTTTGAAAATACAGTTTATCCATGGTTATTGAAGCTCCACGAGATGAGATGTGTTGCAACACTTCTAAGATTGAAAATAACTGCCTTGTGTTATGCTTTGAAGTATACTGGGTTTAAACAGTTCTAAGTCTAGAAATCATTCAAAGTGTTGCAAATCATTAGTTACCAGTATAAAAACAAGTCGTTTGTGTGTGAATTTGTGATTTGCATGTTATCAACAATATTTTGCATGCCTGGAGAACGTTGTCTGTAACAAAGCGACAACTGGAAAATTAGAGTTTGATCAGATATTACACTGTGTGCAGAGTTCATTGATTCATGTAACAAAGAACAAACAGAACTCCACCTTTCAGTTTATGGAAAAAATAAAGACCAGAATTGTTCTTGCAGAGATTTTATTTATGTTGTTCCTTTTTATTTTTTCTTATTTTTTCATATTGTGTTTATTTTACTGTTTTTAGAAGAACTATCTTATTCTCACCAAGGTTGTGATTATTTGATCAAAATACAGTAAAAAAATTAATATGATTAATATAAGTGTATATTTACAGTATATTACTGCTTTTTTATTTTAATACATTTAAAAATTGTATTGTATTTAGTCCTGTAATGGCAAAGCTGATTACTACGGTCTTCAGTGTCACACGATCCTTCAGATATCTTTCTAATATGCTCTAAGTTTAGTAAGTCTCCCCCGCTCAACCTCTTTTTTGTGCTTTATGTGTGAGATCTATCAAGACAGTTCTACCATTTACTTAAATACACAGGAAGACAATAATCTAGGAAAATAATCTATGACAGGAACTGTCAGCCTCCTGTGCTCCCATTTGCATGAATTCTGCATCTGTGTGATTGGCTCATATTTTCTGACTGCTGTGACTCTGTCCAGTCATCTGGTGTCACAGGGCTATGAATAAGGAAATGAGGGGGTGTACAGCAGTGTGGAAGGAAGGGAAGTGAAACCGTTGTCAGTGTGATTATGTCTTTCCTTATGAACCAACTCAAACAGTTATCCAAGAACAAAGCCTCTGCTTCTACGGAGACAGCTTCTGACCTGCATTCTGGACAAGAGCACTTCCTTGATCCTGCACTCAGTGTTGGTGTTGTGGGAACTGCGACTCTGGTGTCCCCTTCCACAGATGCGGAATATGACAAGCTGACGGTAAGAGTGTAAAAGTATTAATGCATGAGGGTGTAACTATAGTGAACAGCATGGGAAATCTGACTAGAGCTGGTCTGTTGAGATTTTAAGCTCTTTGTGATGCCATTGAGTAGTGGTTCACAATGGCTTTTTTTTCCTCTGCTTTGTGTGATGTCTATTGATCTCTCTTAGGATGTGGAGGCGGTTCCTTTACCTGATGGAAATGTGTGTCTATTGGCTCTGCCGCCTGAATGCTCTCATGGGGAGGGGCCAGCTGATTTGTCTTGCCTCAAACTATTCTCTCGTTACATTACAGACAGAAAGGTGAGAATGTTCATTTTATGTATTCCCAGTACATTTTTTAAAATGCAACATACCCAGCTTCTAACTCTCCATTCTGTTTGTCTGACTAGGGTGTGGTCTCTGGAATATTGTTGGTGACATCCAATAAGATCTTTTTTGACCCTCAGAAGTCTCAACCACTTGTTCAGGAGAATGGCTGTGAAGAATATGTATTCTCCTGCTCTGTGGATGATCTTACCTCAGTGTCCTTCTACACAGACATCTCTCACATTCACTTTAACAAGACATACAGGTGATTTCTGGTTTACTGCTTGAATGTGGTTTTCAAAATTAAATAATTGGCTTACTGCCAATTTATTAAAGGGTTACTCCACCCCACAATGAAAATGTTGTCATTAAAGGGTTAGTTTACCCAAAAATTGAATTATTCTGTCATTGATTATTAGTCACCCACATGTCACTCCAAACCTATCTTCGGAACACGAATGAAGACATTTTTAATGATATCAGACATCCATCTGTCCCTCCATAGACAGCAATACAACTGAAATGATCCCAGATTCAGAAACGTGGTAAAAACACCAGTAAAAAAAGTCTATGTGACATCAGTGGATCAAATTCAGTTTTGTGATGATAGCAGCCACAGATTATGCACATGCGCCTGGTTTCACTCTGATGTTAACAAGGCTGATAACGTCAAATACGTATGGCGTGGCGGAAGACGTAAGTTACAGAAATTATGATATTTTTGTTTTATTTGCACAAAAAAGTATTATTGTAGCATGGCAAATATGAGGTTGATCCACTGATGTCACTTTAACCTTTGGGCTGTTGTTTTTGCTACGTTTCTGGATCTGGGATCACTTCAGTTGGATTGTGGTCTAGGGGCGATCAGGTGGCTCTCTTGATATCATCAGAAATGTCTTAATTTGTGTCCCGAAGATGAACGAAGGTCTTATGGGTTTGGAACGACATGAGGGTGAGTAATTAATGATACAGTTTTCATTTTTGGGTGAACTAACCCTTTAATCACTTAGCCCCATGTTGTTCCAATCCCATAAAAGCCACAATTTTAAGATATTTTGGATGAAAACCAGTCCCATTGACTGCAATGGGACAGACACTGAAGTAAATAACTCTGTCAAGGTCCAGAAAAGTATAAAAGACGTCGTCAGATGAAGCTGTGAAAATTTTCATTTTGGGGTGGAGTAACCCTTTAAAGCATATAACTGAGATTTACTAAGATTAATTCACTTTTTACCATTTTAATATCACGTATATATATATATACACACACCTTATATATAGCACCCAGAGGCAACATTTTAAAATTGATCTCATCACTTTTTTCTTTCAGATGTAACAGTTGTAAGCCATCAAAGAGCAAAAAAGAGCACAAGAAAACCCATCAGCCAGCATTAGAAGCCGTTCTTCCTCCCAAGTCCTCTGTTTCACATGATACAACAGCAATTTGGGCTGCAAATCCTGAGGAAGAGGATGAGGAGGGTGAAGAGGCAGGGGACATGGCCGAAACTGAGAGACAGCTGACTTCAGAGTCCGGGGGAATGCTAACAGCAGCTGCTACTTTCTGTTGTGGAGGGCCAGAAAGCATTCACAGAGGAAACAAAGAATGTGAACACACAGACAAAACAGAGCGGCAATCCTATTTGGAAAGACAATTGTCAGGTAATGATTTTATTCAAGAACTTTGACATTTAACTACTACTAAGTACAAATAAAAACAGGAATTATCTATTTTTATCACTTAATTTAGTTATAGCTCTGTTTACTCATCAGGTACATGTGCTGCTACATCTAGTAGTGGTGTAAAGAGATCTCTGATGTTTGTAAGAGTTCGACAGAAGCTTCAGCATGCGAAGAAAAAGGCTTTCTCTAAATCTAAAAGCCCCTCCAGAGATGCCTGGTTCACCATGCAACAGGAAAGGTACTTAAGCCTTACCTAGACTACAGCCCAGTGAAATTAACAGGTAGAAATGTAGTATTAATGTCATAAAGCACTTCATCTCACTTCCTTATTTCTTCATCTTTTCTGTCTGATATTTTGTGCTGTAGGTCAGACGAGCTTTATGCTTACCTGAGCCAGCATCGGCCAGACCTGTGCATTTTAGAGGGAGGAGAAGAGGACGAAGCTGATGAAGAGGATTTTGTGCTTCTGGATGAGGAGGAGCAAGAGGAAGAGAAAGGGTCTCCACGAGAAGGCCAGGCTGGGGAGGACTGGGAGGTCAGTCATTTACTAAATGTATTTAAACTCATACTTTGCAAATGTGCATGTGATAATTCAGTTGTTGAGCTTGAGGTCATTGCTCAACCACGTTCATAGACTTGTAGTGTTTTGTCAATAATCAGAAATCAGAAAAGACTTATAAAACCTTTTTTAAAATTCAGAAAATATTTAATAACATTACTTTATTTTTGATTAAAATAAATGCAGCCTTGGTGAGTTTGCTAGAAAAAGCTTAAGTCTTGAAGGTTATGTACATAAACCAGCCATCTTGAATTAGCTCTTGCATGCTAAAGATATTTTAGTTTTACAAATAAGTTTGTTAGAAATATTAATAGGACATGAAAAAAGAATGAATATTCATATGTGAAATCAGTTTTTAAATGTCTCTTCAGCTCAGTTGTTTTTATTAGCATTGGTGTTTTGGTAACGTTGTCTAGTCATATCAATATTTTAAAGAAAATGTTATTTTATGCTACAGCGCCAACAGCCGTGAATGTCAAGCATTGCAGCACTGTCAACACTGGCGTCCGCGGCGCTAACAACGGTGACGTCGGCGCTATACCGCGCGCGTGTTCATACATCAACATTTCTCCGATTTTTAAAAAATGAATAACTTAGAGAGATTATTAGCGGAGCGAGTGCGTCGGCACAGGCACCTCTATGATCCGAACATGCGCCATCATAGTGACCTTCCGTTGATTCAAAAAGCATGGAGCGATGTCGCTGCAGCCACGGGAAAAGACGAGGCAGACTGCTGTAAAGTGTGGAAGAACCTAAGAGACAAGTTTGTGAGGACCAAGAAGAGGGTCCACGCAAGAAGAAGTGATCCAAGTCCATACAAGATCATGGCAGAGTTGGAATGGTTAACCAAAAACATTAAACATCGGGGAAAAGGCCTAGATGTCAAGGTAAGAAACTCATCAACATCATTCATGGAAACTCTTAAATCCGGGTTAGTTTACTCTTGATTTCTGGAACCTTACTGATTAATGCTACCCTTTTATAAGCGATTAGTGGATTTTTTTAAATGCACACAACATTCATCACTCTGTTTACTAAAATTTAAAGTCAAGTCCTGCCCTATTTTAATAATTTTTCAGATAGAGGTAGCCTATAATAAATATATACATATATATACACACACACACACACACACACACACACACATGTTGGTTTTTGTGATTTATGGGGACTCTTCATAGGCGTAATGGTTTTTATACCGTACAAACTGTATATGGTATTGCCCTACACTGACCCTACACCTAAACCTACCCCTTACAGGAAACTGTGTGCATTTT